>JASDQU010339842.1:0-12464 GCA_032191745.1 Picea mariana
GAATCATGTCTTCCATCATTTTCTTTGTCATTTTTTCTTAGTTTTCTTTGATGATATCCTCATCTATGTTAAAATCTAGATAACCCATCTTGCTCACGTGGATCGATTTCTCCATCTACTCTCTCAACACCAACTTTTCCTCAAACAATCTAAACGTTCTTTTGGCACCTCTGAAGTCGAGTACTTGGGTCTTCTTGTTGGCAAGGCCGCTATCATAGTGGATCCTAAAAATATTGAAGCTATGCAAGATTGGCCTCACCCAAAGGCTCTCAAAAGATTGCATGGATTTTTGGGTTTAACAGGTTATTATCGCAAGTTTGTTAAGAATTATGGAAATATTGCGATACCTCTGACTGCTCTCTTTAAAATGAATTCTTTCACTTGGACTCCAAGAGTTTCTTAAGATTTTCAAACCTTGAAGATGGTCATGTGCACCACTCCAGTCCCAACCCTTCTTGATTTCACAAAGACCTTTTTCCCGGAATGTGATTCCTTTTGGAAAGGAATTGATGCAGTCCTTATGAAATAGGGTCAACCTTTGTCCTTTACCAACAAAAAACTGTCAGAGAGACATTTGAGAAAATCAATCTATGAAAAGTAAATGGTGTCTATTCTGCATGTCGTGGATCTTTGCCACCCTTATCTATTGGGGCAATGCTTCCAAATTAAGACAGATCATGAAATCCTCAAGTGTTTTTTGGAATAATTCCTTTCCTCCCCGGAGAAACAAAAATGGTTGACTAAGCTCTTTGGATATGATTATGAGATCATTTACAAGAAAGGAAAAGACAATGTGGTTGCTCATGCACTTTCCATAAAATATGAATATGAACGGTCCATTTTTCTCTCTTCTTCATTGTACCAGATTGGCTCCAAGTTGTTTGCCAGGAATGGTTACATGGTCCCAAAAGTTCGCATTTGATACAACAATTGCATGCCAATTCTCTTGTCTCCCTAGGGTACTCTATGCTCAATGATGAGATTCGATACAAAGGACATTTTTTTTAAAGTAAATAGTCAAAACTTAAATCCACGGTACTTTATGAGCTTCATGCTACACCCATCGTTGGGCACTCAGGGTTTACCAAAACCTATGACCAGGTCAAACATTGTTTTCTTCTGGGATGGTATGAAACAAGACGTTCAAAATTTTGTGGTTGAAAGTGATGTGTGTCAACGCAACAAGGGAGAAACAATCAAGTCTCCTGGAAAACTACAACCACTTATGATTCCACCTTCTATTTGGCGGGGTATTTCTATGGATTTTATTGTAGGATTATCTAAATCGGGCAATAAATCAGTCATCACGGTGGTATTTTATCATCTTTCCATGTATGCTCATTTATGTGCTCTTCAACACCCCTTTAAAACATCCATTGTGGCTCAACATTTCATGGATCAGTTCTTAAATCTTCATGGCATACCTCATTCTATTACTTTTGATCGTGACCCAACTTTCACCAGTAATTTTTGGCAAGAACTATTCAAGCTAAAAGGAACCCAATTGCATCTCAACACAACTTATCATCCCTAGACTGATGGACAAATTGAAGTTGTCAACAAGTTTTTGGAGACATATTTGAGGTGTTTTGCATCAGAAAGAACAAGTCAATGGGCTCAATGGTTACCACTAGTTGAATGGAGGTACAACACCTCTTAACATATAGCTACTTGCATATCTCCTTTTGAAGCAGTATATGGAAAAAATACAACTTCAGTTCTCTCATATTTTCTAGGTGTCTCGAAGGTCCAGGTGGTTGACCAAACGTGTACCCTGAAAGAGAATTTGGTCATGGCCTATAATCACATGAAGAAACAAGCAGGTCAAGGTCTCTCTGAATATCAATTTGCAGAAGGGGACCAGTTATTTCTTCGACTGCAGCCTTACAAGAAAACTTCCCTCAAGGTTGACCATTGTCAAAAACTGGCACCCAAATTTTATGTTCCTTATACCATTCTCAGGTGTGTGGGACAGGTGGCCTATTAGTTATCTTTTCCTATTCATTCTAAGCTCCATCCTATTTTTCATGTTTCCTACTTAAAGAAGGTGATTGAAACTAAGTTCCAAACTCAAACAAACCTTCCTGAGTTGGACGAAAAAGGATCCATTTGGCTACAGCCACAAGTAGTTTTCGACCAGGGTGAACATCGTCTATGTTAGTGAACTATCAAGGAAGTTTTAGTCTAGTGGAAAGATATAAATATAGCAAATGCCACTTGGGAACCAACTACCATTCTACAACAATTTCCTCATCTCAAGCCTTGAGAAACAGGGTTTTTTTTAAAGGGGAGGACATATTAGGGACCTAACCCCTGAAGCAGGTAGAATAATATATCTTCATGTAATAAAGGTCAATATTAATAAGGCCTAGAAATAGGGAATAATAAGTCCAATGTAAGAAGACCTAATAAAATCTTCCTCTTCTAGAAGGATCCTCCTCTAGATTGTTCTTTTGATAGACATATCTAGTATAAATAGGAGTTGAGGGAATGAGAATTTTTGTCTTGGATATTATTGTAATAGAGCTCTACTCTACTAGAGGTTCCCCCCTTGAATAGGAAAGTGAACATTTCTCTCAGGAATCAAAGTGCTCTTTCAGGTGTTATCCTGGTATTATTTTGGTATTATTGTGGTGTTGCTCTAGTTATATCATTGTTTATCTGCCATTTCTAGCTAATTATTTTTGTTCTTCATACTATTTTATATATGGAATATTAAACTACGAGTGACAGAATTGACAATTGTCTAGACCAAGTAAGTACTCTTTCCCTCCTCTTCATTTCTAGTGGTTTAGAATTTCACATTAGTCCCAATTTTTTTATTTTTTTAAGGTGTAACCTAGGAATTAGGGTGTACGCAGGCTATAGTTCATCAAGTCATGTATATGGAGGCATGTACATGGTCAAGGAAAATCCTGACCATGCATATGCATCCCTACACACGACTGTTACCATAAAATCCTACGTAAAAGTATGTAAATTGGTTTTTTTAAAGGTTTTTAATCAAAAAAGGATTTATTCTTGCAGGATGGTACTTGAATGGAGAGAAAGAGAACATGAGGAAGTTTATGCTGTAGTGGAAAGATATCCATGGGCCCAAATATAACTAAAAATATGTGGGATTTACAAGTTCTCGAATCTCAAAGGAATGAGGGCTCAAGTGAGGGTGCTCCAAATGCTGGTGAAATTTTGGGATACAGATATAGAGGCCTTAAACCTTGATGGGAAACCATTGATAATTAAAGTTGAGGATATCTTTTTCTTTACAGGATTTTCTCGTCAATGTGAAGTGGTGAACCTCAATGCCCAGGGATATGGGAGTGACATGAACATAAAGGAATACATCACCACTCATTATGTTGCAGGAACATAAAATCTAGGGATCCAACTCCCCATTAGGGAGATCAACAACTTGAGTTTGAATATCATTGTTCTTGTGCTTACATGGATCATGGGGTCGACCCCGTTTCACTGGGAATAAAGGCCACTTATGTTCTACATAGTGGAGAGATTACGAACCATAGTGTATGATTGGTGCATCTCACTACTGGCTAACATGAAGAGCCAACTGACAAACTTCAAACAAGGTAAGAAGAGGAACTTTAGGTTCACATCTATCTTGTGTAGTTTTTTCTTTGAGTGGGTTCCATGATCGATCCCTAGAGTCGATATCATTCCACATAGAACACGTGATCCAACCATGTCATGGTTGACCAAGGGGATGATGTGGTTAGGATGTGGTAGGGATCCAACCCCCTACAATGATGAGTTCTTCTTCTCATGGAGTCAACATGTGATATCCATGGATGACTACCCTTATGAAAGGATTTAATACAGAGGATATCCAGACGTGCCATTTCCATCGGGTTCCACATATGGTGAAATAGGTAAAGATTTTTTATATATTTCATTTTTTTTTGTTTCTTCAAAGAGAATAGAGAACACAAATATTTTTGGATGGTGTCTAGTACTGAAAATTACTTTTTTGTGTATATGTGGGTCCATAATGACTAGATGGATTCCCAGGACATCTTCGAAGGAACTGAGGAAATGAGCCAATGAGAGAAGATGCAGAGAGAGTTCTTCAAAATGTTTAGGGGATCCTATCTCGTTTGACGCATAGGATTCCGATGGTTCGGGTAGATATTCTGTCAGAGGCTATGCAACGGTAGGTGGTGGGTGTGCCCCATGCCTGGTTGTGGCTCATACGACATCTTGAAAACATCATTGTATGTTATCATGATACACACCTAGTGCCAAAAGCGTAGATTCCATGATCATTGTATCTACTGGCCATATATGTATTTTGATGGTGTGAGCCCCAATTTTGTACTATGACACCATATTATTGGAAAGATGAAATATAAAAAACATTGGGCTTCAACTTTACTTATATATTAAAATGTGTACATTGGTGAATGTGTTTTCTTTACATTATTTATGTGAAAAATTCTAATACAAAACATAATTAGAATATGTATCAGATACATAATTAGAACTTCTAGGTCTGTGATTATAAGTAATAAAATCAAAATGACGTTCCAAAACTTAAAAATGTAGGAATCATCGGAGTAGAGTACAATATCACACATGACAATTTTTATTCAACTAACAAACTACTAATTGGGAGTCCAAGCGAACTTCTAAAGATTGAACACCATATGAAATGGAATTGCGTAAAAGATATATAATGATGATATATTTAACCACATTATTCATTGATGGCCCTTAACAAACAACACCTGGAGACACCAGTTGACCGTTGTGGTGAGTAAATGACCCAAGTGGTGGAAGCCAAGTTCCGTGTAAACTAAAGACTCTGTTGACATCTGCCAACCAAGGGAAAACACGATAAGCGATCTGATGACACAAAGGAGAAAATATATACAGTAGTATACACTAGTATACAAAGAGTTACGCTCAATATTGGGGCTCAGGCATAATATATTTTCAAGTAGAGCCCATTTTTGGGGCTCTACCAACATATTACCTTCATAATATTCCAATTCATAGGCTTCTTTTTCTAAGACACGTTGCATGATATAAGGACTGTGTCAAATGCGGTTGAACTTGTGTTCCCCTAGTGGTTCTTTGGATTGGTCATACAAGAAGACTAAATCACCCTTAGCATACTGTTGAGGACAGATAGTATTATAATACTATACCTTGACGCATCGTTTATTCACTTCAATAGTCATAGAGGCATCTTGACGCTGCTCATCTAGGCTCTATAGGTGTACGAGGTGTTCTTCGAAATTAGAAGTGTCAGGCTGGAGATTAAATACCAGTATAAGAGAAGGGATTTCAAATTCAATAGTAAGGATAAACTCCACAATGTGTACTAACTAAAAAGTATAAAAACTGGTGGAAATATTAACCGAGGTTAGGTATTCCCAAAGTGCAGGGTAAAGCATGAGATGCCAGTGAGATTTTCTATGGCTGACATTTTTTCTGTAAAATGGTCTTAAGAGACTTGTTCATAGCTTCTACTTTTCCATTATCCTAGGGATAGTAAGGGGAAGAATGACCATGTTTAAACCCCAATTGTGATTCTAACTCTTTCATCATTTCATTCTGAAAGTGAATTCCATGATCAGTGACAATCTCACTTGGGATTCCAAACCGCACTATAATTTGATTGAACATGAAAAGTGTTGCAGTCTTACCATCATATTTTATTGTAGGCATGGACTGTTACCATTTAGTAAAGTAGTTTACGACCATGATAATATGTTTATGCCCCCCAGCCGAAGTTGGGTTGCAATCCACAAAATCTACCCCCTACTTGGTGAAGAGACCGATGGTGATGAATGAGTGAAGAGGGGTTGGATGCGAGCGCATATTCCGAGCAAAAAAATGGCAAGGGTGACACTTATTGACCGCTTCGACACGATATTTAAAAATAGAAGGCCAAAAATAACTGGCTCACAATATTTTTTGGGTTGTCGCAAGCCTAGATAGATGACCACCACAAGCCCCACTATGACAATCATTAAGAATAGACTCAACCTCCTGGTGAGTCAAGAAATGACGTAAGATATTATATATATTAGTGATACAAAGTGTCGTTTTCATCGATGATAAGGTAGGTTTTACCTTGATAACGTATACATCGTCGATCGTCTCTCGAAAGATGCTGAAAGAACTTCAAGTTATGAAGATAGATGAAATTGTCTCCATACCAGCGGTCCGATGACGAGATAAGAAAAATGTGTTCGTCCACAAATGAATCGACATGAATGATGTCCTCGTCTAGTTGAGGGAAGTCCGATATTAACTCGTCAAAAAATAGCGATTTATTGGATTTCACAGAAGAAAAAACGGGGTCAAACTCTTGCAAAATGACAATCCATTTATTGTATTTCCCCCCTATGATTTGCTTAGTAAGGATGTATTGAAATGGTTTGAAATCAACAACTATGGTAATTTTTCAAAGAAATATATAGTGTCATAATATTTGAACCATGTGTACGGAAACCAAGGATATCTTCTCAACATGAGAAGACTTGAGTTTAGGACCAACTAAGTTTTGACTAAGGTAGTAGACGACGTGCTCATGGAGCTCATCATCATATTAAACTAAAAGCATAACAATCGTCCCTTCAGACGTGGCAATATAAAGAAAGTAATCCCTATTGTAGTCCAGAGGCTTCAACATAGACATCCCTAACAAGGCTTTATTAAGAGCATCAAAGGATTCCTGGGCTTACTCATCCCATATAAATAGTGTGTCCTTCTTTAAGAGACGCATGAAACACTTAGTAATATTGGAATAGTTTACTATAAAATGATGTAAGAAATTATCTTTCCCCTGTAAACCTTGAAGCTAACGAATGTTGTACAAGATAGGCAATCAAAGTATTTCCTCAACCTTCAAAGGATCCACCATGATCCTAGTCCCAGAAACTAAGAATCCTAAAGGATGACTCAGCCTAGTGCAGAAGATACACTTGTGAGGGTTTAAACAACTGAGATAATATCGATAACTCTAAAAAGCTAGCAAAAAGTGGGTAGCCTGATCCACTCCCTTGTGAGAGTGAGCAACGAGATCATTAAGGTAAGCTTTGACTATATGCTTGAGATTGTGAAAAGATAAGGTCATGGATTGTTGGAAGGTTGCTCTAGATTTTTTTAGGTTGAAAGGCATTTTTCTGTATGCACAAGTACCCCAAAGAAAAATAAATGTCATCTTATGTTGATCCTCAGGTTTGATATGAATTTTATTGTATCCTGAAAATCCATCCATAAAATAAAAAACCTCACTTCCCACACAGTCATCAAGAATATGATCGATGAAAGGGGTTGGGAAGTTGTCTTTAGGACATGCCTTATTCAGGTCTCAAAAATCCATACACGCATGGATGGTTCCTTGTTTCTTATTCATGGTAATGGGATTGGATACCCTTCAGTCAAGGGAACTGGGTAGATAAAACCAACATTAAGAAGTTTCTCCACCTCTTCCTTAATAGCAGGGGCCTTCCTAGGGTTAACAAATCTAAGTCATTTCCAAACAGGTTTATCATTTGGGTAGGTTTTGATCTCATGTTCGACAATACTAGGGTCAATTCCTGGCATCTCTTCATATGAACAAGAGAATACATAAAAAAATTCTTTGAAGAGACCGGTGTAGATATGAATTTATTAAAGTGAACAATCTTGACCGATATATACATTTTCAATTTTACCGGGAATGCAAGAGATTTCGATCACTACTGTAGGAGAAATGCTCGCCATGTTTCCTTCAGCATAAATTTCGTGTGTGTCTAGTGGAACTATGGAATGAACAACTATCTCATTGAGGGTAGATCTAAAATTGTCTTGTTCGATACTAATAAGCTCTGGGGGAAAGTAAGAGTGATGATGCATATCATCCCATGGCCTATCTGAACCATTCATGGCCTCTAAGATCTCTTCATCTGAAGCTAAATTATCATCGAGGAAATCATGTGACAAAGACAATGAGGTGGCCCATATGGGTCGGAGAATAGGATTCTCCTTGTCCGTCTGCGAGGAGATAGGATCGGGGTCAATAGTAGAGACAAGAAAAACCTGATACGTTATCTATGGCACTAACAGTGGAATTTCCATTCAAATATGTGACTGACCTTGACAAGACATGGTCGAGGAAGGTAGGGTCCAAGGATCCTTAAAATACAAAGTGCATAAAGGAATATACCTCATTGACAAAGAACACCTACTGGACATGGCCTAAATGTGATGAATTGGTGCCACAAAATCAATGGTACCTATGAGGGATGAATACATTTCGACACCAATATCCTCAATTGTCAGATAAGAATTGTTGATCATGGGGATTGAAGGTCCAAACAATGCATTGGGACTATCATGCAAAAAGGACAACTGATCAATCGTCAAAGTTTTCCCTTCGTGAGGAAAACATAAAGTATGAAAAACAAACTATACGACTGCAACCATAACATAAGTCCAGTTACACCCTAGTAATAAGTTATAGTCAAGGGACACATCAACCACGTCAACATAGACCTCCACTATCTTTCCACCTAAATAGATTGGAAAGGTAGGAATCATACCGTGGGGATGGAAAAAATGACCATCAAATGAGGTCAACATAGTTAGATATTGAGAGAGGGCTGGAGAGTCAATGGATTTCCAACAGGTTAGGGGCATCACGCATGTTGTAGTGCCTTCATAAATAATAGTATGTTTGATGGTATAATTTGAGTAATCCACATGGATCTAAAATGCCACATGGTAAGGAAAGTGAGTCTTCACATCCATGACGTCAAACTTGATAACCTTAGAGCCACAGGAGTCTAGATCTTCTAAAGTAGATAACAAGGAATTCCTTTGTGAAGGACAGGTCTGGAGTACCTCCAAACATGACATAGCACAAGGGGTTTGAACCAAATATTCGACAATAGAGTAGTTATGGGAAGCTATATCATTTGGGTTGTGAGCAGATCATTTCAGTACTCCTTTCAGAATATGAGGTGGAGGCTCTAGATTTTCAATCTGAAAAGGCATTTCCTAAGAAGGGGGAGATTCTAGACATAGAACAACCTGCGAAGCACTGTAATAGTGAGACCAAGTGGCTACATTAATATCAGACTTGACCATATTTACACATAGACACTCACCTTCATGCACCAGGGGGTTTTGATTCCCACTCGTTGCATTTTCGGTATTAGAGGAGATCGATGACACGTGTTGATTATGCAGAAAATGATTAGTCAAAAAAACGGGTGGTTGAGATAAGAGCCTCACAAATTCCTCAAGTTTGGGGAACAAGTGGCTAAGGTGATCATCAGTACAAAGTTTGCAAGGAACCTTCACCTTCTGTTCTCTTTCTTTCCCTCATCGGCATTATTTTTTGATCTATAATTGTTAACGTTGTCCATGGGTATATTATTATTATTATTCCTCCCACTCTTACGATTGTTACCACATCCTTTCATTTTATTACCTCCTGGTTGCTAGTTACCATTTCGATTAGATGAAGAATATAGATAATGCACATCCACCAACTGGGTGGGAGTGGAGGACACATACGAATCTTGTCCTATTGTAGACTTGATTAGAGACAACTCCTTCAACTTGTGTGTCACCAAGTTTGTAGACTTAGTATTTGCAAAGCCTATAATTCCATCGACATGAGGCTCGATATTTTTTCTAGGGTCATAGTTTGACCTTGGTGCGTCAGGAAGAATTTCATATAAAATCCAAGATTGAGAATATATGAGATCTAACTCTTGGTATTTAAAAATAGCTTCCTCTTTATATGCTACCCTGTATGTAGAAATATCCTTTGAAATATAATTCAATAGGGATTTAAGGAACCATTCCAACAAGAACACTGGAGGAATGTAGGCTTTGATAAACCTCTTCCTTCTACACCATTCTTGGATGTGATATGAGATATGGGTGGATTTTTCCTGGCGAAGGGCCGACAGAAGTTCTATGTCATCATCGTAACAAACCTAAAACTGGAAGTGATTGTCAAAGACTAGAACCATATGATTAAAATTCATGTATGTTTCCCCTCGTAGCTCTATGTACCATTTCGTTGCAACCCCCATGAGGGTGATTTGAAACAATATTAAATGAATAGAATCCTCATTAAGGGAATTGGAAGAGCACCAAAGATGAAAAGTAGTGACTTGATCACTAGAATCCTCATGAGTATTGCTTTCAAATTTCAGAATATCTGCAGAAATCTTGGTGGGGATAGGGGGCCATGAAGGATCATGACTCACCAGGTCATTCATTAATCTTAACAAGCCTAGAAAATTAAGCGTGGCCAATAAAGCGATATGGGGATGTGACATATGGCCCCAAGATCCTGGGAAATATTGATGATGGGGAATAGCATCCCATCGAGGGTTCTGTCATGCACCATGGCCCTATCCGGGATTGTAAAATCCCCCTCCAAACTGATTCATAAGGGTTTGGTTGGGTACCATTCCAATAGGAATCCGATGGAGTAGCTCCAGGTTGGGGCTTTCCCAAATTATGAAAATGACCTCCCCTAAGTGGAAATCCGGAGGATAGAGGTGCATTCGTCATTCCAAACATGTTGCAAGGAATCAGTGTGGAGGAGGTAGGTGTAAAGGAAGTAACAAAAGAAACAACTTGTCTGCCAAGTTGTATACTCCATCCAAGAGAATTAAAACTAGTATTGGACCGAGGATGAAAAGGAGGGTGGCTTCCAACCATAGGAGTCAGTTGGGGAATATGAGCTCCACCAAATGAGACTAGAATATGTGGAGGATCCATTCCCCCAAGTACAATACTAGGATTTGTGTTATTCATTGGAATGGAAGACGAAATTTGCGATGTCATATTTGGCATACCAAAAGAGAAAGGGTTAGAGACCGAAGGAACAGACTGAGTATTGTACCTAGGTGTTGTGTCCCTTTCATCACCTAAATGAGAAAAATAAGGACGTTTACAAGTCTAGTTGGGTTAGATGTACAAGACAATAGTGAATGCAAGAGTTAGAAACTGATGCATGAGCATCACTCCAAGCCAGCCATGCACCATCCAGCCAGCCCAGTTAGCGCATTCAAGGCACGCATTCAAGGAAGGGAGGCACCAGTCCTCTCATATTTTGAATTTGAATGAAGGGAATTTAATATTTGTAAGGTTGTTGGAGCCAGAAGGCCGTGCCTATACACAGGCTTTAGATGTAGATATCCTTTAATGGTTGTAAGGATGAGATCTAGATCCGATCCAGACTAGACAACCACTCATTGTAATTCAATGTAATTGAATAGAGTAGGTATCTTGGAGGGAAGAGCTCAAAGAGCCCCCTCATGTAAAAGATCTTTTGTATATGTAGAGTTAGTCAATTAGCACAAATAGAAAAGAGAAGAGAGGAGAGCCGAGACTCTGTAAAAGTCTGAGCTCAAGAACACCTTGTAAAGGAGGCATTTTACATTAATATAAACAATAGTTTTTCCTGCATGTTATTCTGTGGTTGCATGAATGTCTTTGTGTGTTATTTATATGTTGTAGATGTATGATTAGGTATGCATTTGAAGGGACAAATTAGGGCGTGACAGAACACTACAGGTTCTAAGAGCCAGTGCATAGAGTTCACTTCCAATTCTATGGAGTTTGGACAAAGACGTGCTAGGAGGGCACACCAGCTGAAGTCTTAAACTCGAGGAAAGATCTCAAGGCTCCTAAACACCTTGGAGACAAGACTGTGCAGAGGAAAGGCATAGGGGAAGACAAAATTTCTAAGGAGTTTTGTAGAAGATCTTCTAGGAGGGCATTGAGCAGATGCATGGGTTGCATTGAGGAGAAGAACTCTGGTTTGAGTTCAGAAGGAGATAGAATCACTAGGGATTCTATAGAGCTCTACTAGTAAGGCATTGAGCACAGGAATAGAGGGTAGAGGAGAACTCCATCATGGGTTCAAGGATAAAATCAGAATCACTGAGGATTCTAGAAGCTCTGCCTAGAGGGCATTGAGCAAGTGCTAGAGTGCACATCATAATTCTAGTTTGAGTTCAGAAAGGAAGATAGGTTTACTGAGGAGAGACTTTGCCAAGAGGGCATTGAGTTGGTGTGTAGAGAGGGCACAGGAAAGAACTCTTTTGAGTTCAAAGGAGAAGAAGTGTCAAAGAGGATCTTCACAGGGTTATTAAACACCCTGTAGAATCAGCAAGGAGTGCTTGAGCAGGAAGTTGCCAGAGGGAATTTCCATCCTTTCAAGGAGAGAAAGGGATAGAGGAAAAAGACCTGTGCAAGGGTGCACTAGGCCAACACTTGAGTGAAGTGTTGAGAGATAGCTGTCTGAAGGTTTTTCAAGAGTTGGAGCAGAGCACAGAGAAGCTCAGAAGAGATAGCACTGTTGTGTGCAGAGACTCTGCAAGCCAGTGTAGAAGTCGAGAAACCTTTCAAGGTTTCAGAGAGGACTAAGCTTAGGAGGAATAGTGCCTTTGTGCACAGGGTGACAGTGGAGAGGAGAAGAAGGC
>JASDQU010339843.1:0-12464 GCA_032191745.1 Picea mariana
CTTGACTGCACAAGAGCACTGGAGCGAAGCAAGAGAAAAAGAGATTAAGGAAGCGATTACAAGGTACATATCCTATCTTCACTTCCCATTTAATTCAATAGTTAGATCTATGGAAAGCGGTATATTCTGTCCTGTTTTGTTCTAGATCCAGGTGGATCTAGGGAGATCGATTTGTGTCCGCACTTACGGATTTATCCAATAACACTCTGAGCATCTTCCATATTCTTCACTCAGTGTTGATTATGGTATGATATTACAACTATTATCTCTCCAAAATGTGCAGCCAACAGAACTTTGTTAGGCTATCTGACTCAACAATTTCATAAAAATATAACCATTCTGGTTCAATAATATATCATATTCATTTCTTTTGATTTTATGATAAATTGACTATTCATCTCAAATTTATGGGTGAACAGTTCTATTCTACTGTCCAACATCTTTCCAATGACTATTTCCTTGCTCAATTTTGAGATTTTAGAAGGAATTTATGGACATCTGAACAATTTGTCTTTGAAAACAACAATTTAGCACTAGCCCTCTTTTATTTCGACTGAAGTCTCGTATGACCAAGGCATATGTCTAAGAGCTCAATAAATATGTGCTCTTCTAAAGCCTTGATACTTCAGGGCTCCAAAACTTTGTCCTCGAGGGCTCTTACTACCTCATGCCTTATTTCTCCTGAGAGTTGAAATGGAAAAATCTTGCATGATACATCTTCGGAGCTTCAGGACTTTGAAACTTTGAGCTTCAAAAGTTCCTCCAATTCAACACATCGTTCCCTCAGAACGTCGAACTGGAGAATTCCCATAGAATCTCTCTTGAGCTTCATGATTTGGAGGTTCTTGCATCAATATGCACGCTTTTCCTCGAACACCGAATTTTTGAATTCTCAGGCTGACACTTTGGCATTTCCTTAATCTAACACTCCACTGCTTTGAGCTTCAAAGGTCTTACATTCATCATACCATGTTTCCTCTGAACATTGAACTAGCGAACACCCCAAGAATCTCTTTGAGGCTTCTCTCTTCGTTGGTTTCTGCAACCACATACTCCAATTTCCATGAATGTCAAACCTCCAAACTTATTGAGTCTCAACAATAATCATGCACCAGGGGGTGCTATGTGGTAGAAACGGATAGCTGACACATGGCCCAATCTTACGAGTGACATGTGTCAAGTTATAACTGGAACCGATGGTCTTTAAAAATCACAAAACATGATGACACATGGCAAGCATCAAGTGGGTCCACGTAACCCTAGGTGACATCAGCAGGCCACATCACTATGGTGCTTGGTGACTTTGGAACTTCAGGCTTTAGGGGTTTCCTCTACAACACCCTTCAAAATTCCCGAACGTAGAACTTTTGAACAATTCCACATCACTCTAGGTGATGTCATCATGCCACATCATTCTAGCGTTCTAGGACAACGACACTTCAATCTTCAAAAGATTTTACACCCACATTCTTGATAACTCCCAAATGTCGAACTTTCGAACACTTTTTTCATGGAGCTTCAGGACTTCGGGGCTCAGGGACTTCAAAAAAATTCTTATCTACACAATTAAAAATCCTGATCGTCGAGCTTTTGAAATTTCGATCAGGTCCATGTCACTTCAGGTAACGTCATGATTTTTTGTCACTCTGGTAGTTTGGGAAATTTTATAATTCCATTCCAGAGCACATCAAAACACCCAAATGTTTAACTTCTAGATAGGTGTTTCCTGGAGCTTTGGGACTTCGGGGCTCCAGGACTTCAAAACTTCGAGATTTAGAGGATTTCACTGTTGAGCACCAACCCACTCCCGAACCGTGGGATGTCAAAATTTTGAACACTTTCTAATATGAGGACACATGTCTTCAATAATGGATGGTACAAAATACTTCTGAACTTCGGTACATCGGAGAAAAATCCACTCTGCGCAACCACAAACAGATTTGCCCGAATGTCGAGCTAGCGAACCACTTTGGGAATCCAATGGCCTGCATTTTCCCAAATGATCTATGATTTAGATCCAGTCTGGGACTTCAGAGCTGTGGGGATTTTTCCTCCTTTTGTCAAAAATATTAAAACTATGTCGAAGAAACAAAGTCTGAAGGAATTGAAGGTTAACCGTCGCACTCCTTTCCCAGATCTGATGGTTGTGAATGATATTCCTTCTCCCGAACACATCCAAAGGTCCAAATCTAAACTTTGTGGCCCGAAAACTAAGGTTATTGTGGTTTCTTTCCTATGTTGGATTTATCGAACCGCTAAAGTTCTTGAGCTTCCAAACATATCTAAGGTGTTATCTTAGTGCCCTCTTGGAACTCATGGACCCTCCTAAACTCAATTTTTGTCCATTTAGACAACAATTCATACTGAAACTTTTGCTTCATTTTCCACTTATATGATCCATCTAGGCTTAGTGTTGAAAACTGGAGCTCTGATACCAAATTGTAACATCCACAACCACCTAGGTAGGGCCATGATACTCCATAAAACACTATTACTAATCTCTAATACTATATTGTAGCATACCTCAGGCCTCCCAGGACAGGGCATGCCACTATTAAAATTTCTCTTGTTTTTTATATTCAAAATTGTAACATACCCATCCATAGACCTGTTGGTCTATGCGACACAAAAACTCTTGCGGAACATCATACATATAAAAATTAAACAAACAATTTTATTCTGCTAATACACATATTAATGTAGAAATAACAATAATCATATATATACAACATATACTGGAAATACTCATAAATATAAGACATGTACAAATACACAACATGGAATTGAACACATAATCAATACTTATCTTTTTATAGAATACCACCAACTGCGTGGAGACCTTCCACGAACATCCCAACATTAGACCATGCTTCTCATCACTCTCAACAGTGGTTCACCCCTAAGTTGGGACTAAACTCCACCCAGGTAAAGGGATTCCTAGGCTAGGTTGAGACAACAGAAAGTTACACATTCAACGTGAAGGATTTCATCCTAGGAGCCAACTCATACTAACATCCTACAGCCTCTCAATCCCCACATTCCTATCCCACTGCAAGAAGTTTTCCCCTTCTCTTCTCAATAGTCCTTCGACTACCCCACTTCCCTTCTAGGGCTTCAACAATAGGCTAGACAAGAATTCTCTGAGAACTATATTTGAAGTTGGGTTCCCTTTGGAAAATCACTTCCCCAACAACCTCTCTCACCCAGAGAGAGTTTCTTACAGACTTGAAAACCTGCTTCTTCAATACATGGGACCGACAAACCACTTCTTCTATCCAACTCTCTAGACAACCAGAAATCAATTGAGGTGAAGGTAGAAATAGAAAATGAGTATAGAATAGGTGATGGTAGCAACAACCAAAAATGAGTTTGGTTTAGGCTCTTCCTAGAACAAATAGGTACATGTGCGCTACTCCTCCCAATATGGGCACAAGTTACTTCTAGTAACAAGAATTTATAGGGTATCTTAGAGTGCTTAAAGGTTCCAGAGTTGTGTCAATGATGTAAAGGTAGATTCTTGGAGGAAATGGATCGCTACATGAATTCTCAATCAATGGGAATAGATTCATGAATGGGAAAAATATTGGAAAACAAACTATTTTCCCTGCATATATTTGCATGCGCCATGATTGACACATGTCTCTCCTAGATCTCACTTCTATCCACTTGGAATCCATTCTTGATAATTTGTTTCTGATAAAATGAGCACTTTCTCAATTTGGCATACAACGTATTCTCCCGTAATACTTGTAGTACCATCGCCAAGTGCTTCGCATGCTCTTCTTCCAACTTGGAATATATATGAATGTCATCCAAAAATAAAATGAGAAACTTATCTAAGTATTCTCGGAAAACACCATTCATTAAACACATGAAAACATATGGTGCATTTGATAACCCAAATGACACCACTGTGAACTCATAATCACCATACTTGGTTCTGAATACAGTCTTCCTAATGTCTTAATATTTAATTCTTACCTGATGATAACCTGATCTGAGATCAATCTTTGAGAATCTTTTTGTATTCTTCAACTGGTCAAAGAGGTCATCGATCCTTGGAAAATGATATTTATTCTTACAGTTACTTTGTTCAACTATTTGAAGTCAATAAAAAGTCTCAATGTTCCATCTTTCTTCTTCACAAATAAAACTAGAGAACCCTAAGGTGACACACTTGGGTGTATATACCCCTTCTTCAAAAGATATTCAAGGTACATTTGCAACTCCTTGAACTCTGTTGTACTCATCATGTAAGGAGTCTTGGATACTGGAGCTGCTCCAGGCATCAAATTTATAAAGAAATCAATATCTCTCTTATGGTGTAGTCCTGGTATTTTATAAATACATCCCCAAACTCCTTTAGGACTGAATAATATTCAATATTTGACACCTTATCCTTAGGTGTTTCTTCCATATGGGCTGCAAATATTTGACAACCCTTTCTCTAACACTTCTTCAGCTGCATTTTTTATATTTCTCTCACAGCTAATGCCTTGGGAATTCCATGGATTGTCCTTACATTCCCTTCCTCATCCAGGCAAGTAAACGCCTTCTTATGATAGTCTAAGACAACATGGTGTTGGTCCAAACAATCCATCACAATTAGATAGTCATGGAAATCTAAAGGAATGAAATTCAAATATGCCTTGGTGCTCATCTCATGCATGGCCACTGGACATGACTAAACCAACTTATTCACTTTTCTCTTGGCTCTGGTAGCCAATTGCACCAACCAAGATTTCCCATGCTTTATTCTTGGAAAATGAAATCTTTCCACCATATTAGGATCTATATAACTATGACTATCTCCTGAATCAATTAAAATTGCAATGGTTTGGTTTTTTATCATACCTTCCAATTCAATCATGTGTGATTGAAACTCTGCTTATTTTCTAGAGCTCCATAGATTCTTGGTACATTTATTACCATGTCCTCCATGGTTTCATCTTACTATACATTGTGAATAGATCTCACTTTGTCACTTCTTTGAGGAAAATCTCGATACATATGATCTCCTTTACAACCCCAACATTGAATAGGTGGATTCTTTGGTATTTTCCCACCTATCTCAATTGTTCTGGGATATCTAGAAATTGGTTGTTCCTAAGGACTATTTCTGTAAAAATGTGGCTTATTCCCCTTCTTCCTCTATTCCATCTTGAACTTCTTTTTGTCTTCCCAATATTTTTGGAAAGTTGGATTTTCTTTATGTTGATCATATAGGCATTTAGCTCACCTTATAGTCTCTTCCAATGTCTTGGGATGATCATATTGAATCTTGTCACTGATGAAAGATGACAACCCACTCAGATACCTCTCAATATTAACTATCTCATCCTTGATGAAGGAGACATTCTTCAAAATTTCCAACAATATTCTTTCATATTCATCAATGGACACACTTCCAAGCTTGATTTCAAAGAACTCCTTCATTTTCTTTTCATAATATCTCTTAGTCAAGTATATCTTTTCAAAATACTTCTTGAATTCTTTCCAAGAAACATTTTTCCCTTGAATGGGTTTCCCCTTCACAAGTTGATCCCACCACATGGATTCCTTTCACTTGAGATGATTGATAGAAATTCTTCTGTCTGCATGAGAGGAATAATTATGCAATTCGAAGTACTTTCTCATTCCTAGCAGCCATTTCTTGACATATTCATCCTTCCTATGCTCACCATCAAATGTAGGAGGTTTGATCTTGTTCATTTCTCCTCGTAGTTCATCCACCCTAGATCTCTTATGATGCTTCATGACATGGGATGGACTTGAGATATTGTGTGCTCTACTATTGGAATGCCTAGGGGAGTAATGGTGATGTCTTCTAACACTCCTTGATCTTCCTTTCTCCTCGAGAGACATATGGCTTCCTGATTTTCTTGAGCCATTCTCCTTATCCAATTTATTTTCAATTATGTCCAGGCTTTGAATTAACTTCATATTCAAGGCTTACTACTTCTCCTTGGCTTTCATAATCCTTTCAGTATCAACTTTATGACTTTTGAAATCTTTCTACAGTTTTCTAATGGTCTCTACCATATTCATGTTTTCATCATTTCCTTCTCCATGTCCATTGGAGTTTGTTCCTTCCATACCCAAATGGACATTCATACCTATGATCTCATCTTTCTAGATGTAAGACCATTGAGCATCTTCCATATTATGCACTCTCTGCCAATTCTGGTTTGATCTTACAGTTGTTAGATCTAAAAAATGTGCAACCAACTCTATTTTTTGGGTCAACAATTCTATTCTACTTTCCCATATCTTTCCAAGGATTGCTCCCTTGCTCAATTCTGAGTTTTGAGCAGGAAATTATGGAAATATGAAAAAAAATTATTTGAAAACAACAATTTGGCACTATCCCTCTTTTATTTCGAATGAAGTCACATATGACCAAGGGCTATGTCTAAGTGCTCAACTAATATGTTATCTTTGGGATCTTCGAGACTTCAGGGCTCTGGAACTTCAGCTTCGGTGGCTCTTACTACCTCGTGCCTTATTTCTCCCAAATGCCAAACTAACAAACTCTTGCATGGGACATCTTCAGAGCTTCAGGGTTCAACTACTTCGGAGCTTCAGGACTTTGGAACTTTGAGCTTCTGAAGTTTCTCCAGCTCCACACATCATTCCCTTTGAATCTCGAACTGGAGAATTCTTGGAGAGGCTCTCTGGAGCTTCGCACTTCGGAGGTTCTTGCATCAATATGCACACATTTCTCTCAATGTCAAATTTCTGAATTCTCGGGCTGGAAGTTTGGCATTTCATTACTCTAGAACTTTGTTTCTTTAGTATTCATAGGTTTTACCTTTATCATACCATGTTTCCTCCAAATTCCAAACTCACGAACACCCAGAGAACCTCTTTGGGGTTTCATGCTTTGGAGGTTCCTGCAACCACATACTCTGATTTCCCTGAATACCGAAGCTCCGAAAATTCAGAGTCTAAAAATCAATCACACAATAAGGGGGTGGTACATGGAAGAATTAAGGAGATGACATGTGGCCCAATATAATGGGTGACACGTGTCAATTTCTAATTGGCATGAACAGTCTTTGAAAATAAAAAAACAATATGACACATGGCAAGCTTAAAGTGGTTCCACGTCACCCTAGGTAACGTCAACAAGCCACCTCACTCTGGTGCTTCGTGACTTTGAAAATTCAGGGTTGAAAGGTTTCCTCTATAAAAATCTTCAAAACTATCAAACGTAGAACTTTCGAATAAGTCCAAGTCACTCTAGGCGGCATCATCATTCCACGTCATTCCGGATTTCCAGAACTTCGACACTTCGGGGTTCAGAATATTTAACACCCACATACTTGATAAATCTCGAATGTTGAACTTTCAAACAGTTGTTTCCCAGAGCTTTGGGACTTCGTAAAACTTCTCATTTGTATACTTAAAAACTCTCTATCATCGAGCTTCCGAACTCTCAATCAAGTCCATGTCACAACATGTGACATCATCATGTTGTATCACTCTGATGCTCTAGGACTTCGGAGAATTCCACACCAAAGCACATAAAAACACCCAAACACCAAACTTTCAAACATGTGTTCCCTAAATCTTCGAGACTTAGGGGCTCTGGGACTTTGGAACTTCAGAGGATTTCACTGCTGAACACCAACCCACCCTTGAACCTTTGGACACCAAAATTCCAAAAACTTTCTAATATGAAGACACATGTCTCCGATAATGGACAGTTTGGATTAGTTCCAGACTTTGGGACTTCGGAGAAAACTCCACTCTGCACAACCACAAACAAATTTTCCTGAACGTCAAACTATCGAACCACTTGGGGTATCCAATGGTCCACCTTCTCCCAAATGATATACGATATAGATCCACTCTAGTACGTCGGAGCTTCGAGGCTTTTGCCTCCTTTTTTCAAAAATCTTAAAAAGTTTCCAAAGAAATGAAGTCCAAATGACTTGAAGGTTAACCACCATGCTCCTTTCCCAGGTCTGAAGACTATGAATGATTTTCCTTCTCTTGAACAGATCCTATGACCAAAATATAAACTTTATGGCCCCAAAACTACAATCATTATGGTTTCTTTCCTCTGCTGGATTCCGCGAACTACTAAACCTCCTAAGATTCCAAACATAGCTAATCTATTCTCTCATCACCCTCTTGGCACTCATGGACACTCTTAAACTTGAATTTTTTCCATTTCGACAAAAAATCCTTCTAAAACGTTTTCTTCAATTTCCACTTATATGTCCCATCCAAGATCAATGTTGAAAACTAGAGCTCTGATACCAAATTGTAACATCCCCATCCACCTAGGTCAGGCCATGATACTCCATAAAACACTCTTACGAAGCTCTGATACCATATTGTAGCATACCCTGTGCCTCCCATTTCAGTGCATGCCACTATTAAAACTTCTCTTATTTCTTATATTCAAAATTGTAACATACCCAACCATAGACATGTTGGGCTGTGACAAACAGAAACTCTTGCGGAACATCATACATATAAAACTTAAATACACAATTACATTCTGCTAATACACAAATTAATGCGGAAATAACAGTAAGTGTATACATACATCATATACAGGCAATAATCCTAAATATAAGACATGTACAAATTCACAGCATGCAACTGAAAACATAATTGATACTTATCTTTTTATAGAATACCACCAACTGTGTGAAGACCTTCCATGAACCTCCCAACCTTAGACCATGCTTCTCATCACTCTCAGTAGTGGGTCACCCCTAAGTTGGGACTAAACTCCACCCGGGTAAAGGGATTCCTAGGCTAGGCTAAGACAACATGAAGTTACATAGTCAATGGGAAGGGTTTAGTCCCATGAGACAAATCACACTAACAACCTACAACCTCTCATTTCCCACAAGCTTGTCCCACCATAGGAAGTGTGCCCCTTCTCTGCTCAACATTCCTTCGACTACCCCACTTCACTTCAAGGGCTTCAACAACAAGTCGAACATGAATTCTCGTAGAACTATAGTTGCAGTTAGGATCCCTATGGAAAATCACTTCCCCAAAAACCTCTCTCACTTGAAGAGAGTTTCTTACAGGCATGAGAACTTTCTTCTTCAATCCATGGGCTTGACAACCCGCTTCTTCTATCAAGCTCTCTAGTCAACCAGAGACTAGCTCGAGTGAAGGGAGAAATAGAAAATGAGTGCAGAACATGTGATGGAAACAACAACAAAAAACAACATTGGTTTAGGCTCTTCCCATAATAGCAAGGTACAGGAGCGCTAATCCTCCCAGTATGAGCACAGTTACTGTTGGTAACAAGAATGTACGGGGTAGCTTAGAGTGCGTACAAGTTCCAGAGTTGCGTCAATTATGGAGAGGTAGACTCTTGGAGGAAATGGATGGTTGTGTGAATGCTCAATCAGTGGGAATACGTTCGTGAATGGGAAAAATATGGGAAAGAAAAATATTTTCCACATATATTTTAATGCGCCATGATTGACACATGGCTCTCCTAGAGCTTGCTTCTCTCCACTTGGAATTCATTCCCTCTTCAATGAGTCTTAGGATAAAATATTTATCCTCACCATCGTCTTTAGGAAATAATAATATAATATTTTGTTCAAGTTAAGCCCTCAAGCTTGTCCCTTTTTCCTAGTCTCCTAGACCTCCCTTTCCCTTCCTAGTGGAGCTTAGTCCCCCATACTCTTTTATTTTGGTTGCTCTACATGCAACGATGTATTATATTAATGATATGAGTGTTTACATACACAAAAATAGGCTCATTGGTGTTAAGCATCTAGGCTCTCTGGCCTGATCACCACATAATCCTCCTAGCTTATAATCACTTGACTCACCATCCTATAAACATGTTTACAATTCAGCTAGGGCTCCACCTTGGGGTATTACAAGTGAGATTCCTAGTTTTCGATGTTAGAGAGACCCTAATAAACAAATTGGACACCTGATGGATTGAGAGAAGTGAATGTGTACATTCCTTGGTTTGAATAGGTCAAGAGGAAGAGAGTTGGAGGAAATTTGGGATAGCTATTAGAGAATACCATTCGATTGTGTGATATACTATTTGTGAGTTGACTGTGAGAGACCCCATTTTATCTTGGATTGCTAGCCCCATCTTAGAGGTTACTTGTTGTTGATATTTGGAATAACAATTCTATGGTTGGGTGGAACATCCATCCTAATCAGTTGGTTACACAATTGTTTTAAAAGGATAATTGTTTATCCATTTTATGATTTAATTTATAAGTTTAACGATTTTTCATTTTAGTCTCTGAATGCAAATGATTTATATGTTTTTGTAGATGAGTTTCTTTGTTGGATTCATGTCATTTCAATATGGGTATCTAAAAATTATTAAATCTATGTATAATTCATAGTTGGGAAGCTACATGAATTAAGTTAGCAAAAAAATTTTGAATTTATTTGTATCCACATAGTAATGTTCCTTAGTCCAGATGGGGAAATTATAGATTAGTATTAGATCATAAGGTTCAACATTGATCTTGTATGGGCCAACAAACTATTCAAATTTTGCATAAAATTAGTTGTTGAATAGGTTCACCTATGATGGATTTGGGGAAATGATGAAAGAAAAGTGAAAATACCCAAATTTGTGAGAAGATGCAAGTTTGATTTGTCTCAGAGTAGTCGATGAGGGGATCAATGGTGTCATTTTATAGGTTGTAGAATTAATTTTTTCTTGGAAGGTGGAATTTCACATTTTAAATAGTGGTCAAAGAATTCAAGAAGTGATGGTTCTGATTCCGTTCTTGTAGGACGAGGTTACACAGGCTTGTTGGTTGCGAGTCACGGGAAAATCATGTGGTGTGTTAAATAGGATACCCTAAAAAAGGTAAAAAGTCACGAAAGAGAAATGTTCGCAAAGGAAATATCACACAAGTTTGCAAGTTACAGCTCATGGGAAAATATTAAGTTTGTATTTTGATAGCCGAAAGGAAATGTATACAAAGGAAAGGGCATGCAAGTTTGTGGAATGCAGCTTGCGAGAAAATCTTAAGTTCATGTTTTGACGACTGTGGGAAAAAACCTACAAAGGAAGGACCACCCAGGTTTGTGGGTCGTGTGTTCATGGGGAAAACATGGCTTGTGTCTTGCATTAAAATCCTCATAACATGTTAAGTTAACCAATCCACAAAGAGAGTCCACATGAAATAATTTGATTGACTGGCAAGTCACAGGTTGCGGGTAATTGTAAAGTTGTGCTAACTTGAATTTTCGTGGAGGAACTCTGCGAGATAGAACCGATAGGATTGTAGGTTTGTGGGTCATGGGTTTAATGTATCCAAGCCCCAGTTGGGTCATGCCGCTTGCTAAATTGACTCAATAAAACCTTTGGATACCAAATCCATATGCGGAAATAACACACAACATGACTTTCAAACTCATGCAGTTGTACATACTAATTAAAAATGTAATTGTAATTTCTTAACTGTTCATAGAAACAAATACATAACATGAAGTAACATACAACCACATAATTAAGGAATTAAATGCATCAATTTCTTACAACAAGAAATGATAACCAAATATAACTCAGAGTAAAATACACAACAAATATATCATCATTTAACACAATTAAACATAGTAAATAAGAACACTTATCTTATTTAAATATTAAACCTATTGTAGAGGACTGAAATTCCTCCCAATCATACGCTTGTTGTTCTATATCTCAACGAAAATCCACCCCCAAGTTGTGGCTATGAATTCACAAGAGACAATGTTCCCTAAGACTGGCTAATGTCCCCCTCTCAACAATCAATTCTCACATCAAATTCTAGTCCACCATCTCTCTTCCCCTTAACCCACAAAACCCAAGGTATGGAATCACCCTTCACTACTCATAGTCCCTCAGGAATTTCCACACACCTCCAAGGATTCTAACATAGTTTTGACATGAATTCTACTTGTTAGGACCTCCTGAATTCTATAGTTTCAACACGAATTCATCCAATAACAAAACATGTGCTTCCTTTGTGAATTGTGAACAACACATTACTCTCAAGCACAAAACCTCTACCTCCATGAATTTTCATCTTCAAATAACTCTAAATCATGTCCACAACAACTACCTTCAATATTCAACACTTAGAAGTCCATTGATGGCCGGAACAATCTCAGTAAAAATTGGTCTCTATGCAAAATTGTGAATGTGAAATTCTAGTCTCCTACCCATATGAATTTCCCTTCTATATCTTGCTTTCTTGACTTGCACTCTTCCCCAAGATGATTGTACCCATCCCCCATGCTCTGAAAAACTATAGGATGTGAATTTCACACAAACCCTCTTACATGAATTCAATGATTGGGCTCTAAACTACTCAACAACTAACGAAAGGTTCTAGTAAGGATAATTTAAAAAATAAATCAGAAATAGGTCTTGGTTTAGTAGACATAAGTAAAGTGTCCCTCCCATTGGATCCCTTCCCTCTCTTGTAGATACTTTTCCACCAAATGTCCAT
>JASDQU010339846.1:0-12531 GCA_032191745.1 Picea mariana
TTGTTATGGTTTCTTTTTCTTGTGTATTTATTTCTGTTGTGTATCAAATTATTATAATTGAGATTATACCTATAATATGCATGCTTTCTAGTTAATGTTGTGCATGGTATATTTTTCATGTCTTTTATGTTGTGGTATGAATATTGATCATTGAATGTATGTATTTCATGCTTCTTTATTAATTAATTGTTATCAAAGATTCAAAATCATCCAAGAGGTGTAGTCTTGGTGTGGCATGCTTGTCCTGTGGGAGGTTGGGTATGTTACAGTTTGGTAACATAGTATAATTTTAGTGGTGTTCCCTAGATTGGGTGGCCACGCATGTTACAAATTGGTATCATAGATTCTAGTTCAAGAACCAGTTTGTTATGGGCTAGAACAAGTGCGAATCGAGAAGATTCACTGTCATAGATTTTATATGTCTGTGCGAATTTAGGGGAAAACAGTGGAAGTGTTTGAGAAAAATCCCCTAAATTCATGAACATATGTGAGTTTGAATGATTCTAATATTATCTAAGAATTTAATGGATTTGAACGGCTGGTTGGGGAGATGAATTCGACTTAGAATGTCAAAAAATTTGAATTTTAATGGATGCTATAATGCTGGACAAAGTTTGGTGAAATTACCAAATCGACGACTGGGATTGATTCGATGATTTGAAAAATGAGGAACATCAAGGGCTCCTATTCATTTATGTTGTTTGTGGAGTTGGATAAAATCAAAGGTCAAGATCATCTTGGTCGGGATATCAACGACCCATATTCACCTATGATTTTGTCAAAAATTCTAAGTGTGGAAGTTAGCCAATAAAAATCACCGACAACTGATGGTCAAGGGCTAGAAAATTGGGTGAAGGGTTGAAGATCGACCAAATAAAAACTATGATCACCAATGAATGATGGTCGGGGATTGGCGAATTCTGGTAAAGTGTCCTTTTTTTTTCGGAAAAATAAAATCTTCGATTGTCGATGACTAATGGCCAGGGATCAATAGATTCTGGTAAAGTTTTTTTTTTTTTTTTCAGAGAAAGAAAATATTCGATCGTCGATGGTCAATGTTCGGGGATCAACATAAAACCTCTGAATTCCTGAAATCCAGAGTAAATCTGGACCATTCGTGTTTAAGGACACGTCTCTGTAGATCCACCTAGTCAGGGATTCGATGTTTGGAGGATTTGTGGTGTAGTGTGGAGAAGTTACAAAGTTCTGAAGTCCTGAATTCATGAGGAACTAGAGTGACGTGGAATGATGACATCACCTAGGGTGACATGGAGACACTCGATGCTTGCCACATGTCACCGTGTTTCATGTTTTTCAAATACCGTTCGTTCCAGTTATTATATGAAATGTGTCAACCATTATATAGGGCCATGTTTCTATGCCTTATTTTCTACCATGTAACATCCCCTTGGTGCTTAGTTTGCCAGTTCAGAATTTTGAAGGAACGAAGTATTATGAAGGTGAAACCCCCGAAGCTCCAAAGACTGGAGTAAATCCTCACCGTTGATCGGAAGGGGACATGTGGCAGTTGATCATGTGGTCCGCAGACTTGGCACTCCATAGGATTCAAGGCATAAGAAGTTGGGGTTGAGGACTCCCAAAGGCCCAAAGGAGGGAGTCCATCTCAACCATTGATTATTTATGACATGTGGCGCAAGATCCCAAGGTCCGGAGACTTGGTAGTCTAGAGGATTTGATTTACAGGTTGCTTGAGTCAAGAACTCCCAAAGGTCAGAGTTAATCTCCACCATTGAACGACAGGTGATACATGGAGGAAGGAGAGGAATTCCAGTATTTTGACACTCTAGGATATCTCTGTAGAGGTTCTTTGGAAATCCCCAAATCTCGGAGTTGCGAAGGAAATCCTAGTCATTGATCGAGATAGGATACATGTCAACAGATCCTGCAGTATGGAGACTTGGAACTCCAAAAGAGTTGAGAGTGTGGACATCCCAAAACTCGCGAAGCCCAAAGTCCAGGATCTCTTTTTGACCATCAATATCATCCCTCAATAGATTTTAAACCACACGGTCTTAGTTATAGTATTTCTAGCACAGAAAATCACCAAGAAGGATTTAGTTGGTGGTTTTGAGCCGTGGTCACTTGGGAAAGTGGTTTGAAGGAAGCGCCTATGTAGAATTGATTTCTGTATAGGCCCATGGATAACATGGAAGTGTTATTTATATATAATTCCTCATGATTTTAACACAAGTAGGACTTGTAGCATTATTGACAATTTTTTTTATCACATGCTTAATTCTGATAAGAGAACAAAGTCAGATAAATTCTTGAGTGTTGTAGAGCTTAAATTGGTTGCAAGGTCAAGCCAAGAATGTCTCAAAGTAAGAGGAAGAAGGAAAGTGTCATGAAATAAGAGATGATCGTGGAAGAGTGGGTTATTCCAGAAGTGCTAGCAGAGATCATAGACACCACTCACCTCCTTCCCTAGAGAGAAATTTTTATTCTATTGAATATTCCTTAAGCAATCCAGAGGTTTCTCCTGTTAGGAACCAAAGAAGGAGACATGAGGTATAAATTCTAAAAGGAGATTTGAGGAAGCTCAGGCCACCATCCTTCGATGGTGAAAGAGAAAGGGAAGCTAATGTTGAATCATGATTGCTTGGACTCAGGAGATATTTCCAATTTCATAACTATTCATCCAATCTAGAAGCTAGAATTGCCACCTAACACTTACATGGGAAAGTTTCTATGGTGGTGGCATCAACTGAATCAAGTTGAATATATTAATGAGAATATGATCACTTGGAAGCAATTCAAGAAGTATTTCTAGAAGGAGTACCTCTCAAACAACTTTTATGACAATAAATGCAGGAGTTATTTGAACTTAGACTGGGAATCATGACCATGGAAGAATATGAGAAGAATCTATTGGGTTTGTTAAAATATGTTTGGTTTATAAACGATAAAAAGGTGAAAATATAGAGGTTTTTGAGTGCATTTCCAACCTTTTATAAAGAAAAGATTTGGTATGATGAGCCGAAGACCTTGATTGAGTCCATCAAGAAGGATAAATACCTATATGAGCAATGCCAAGGCAGAGATTCCATGTAGAAATCTCGGAAGGATAAGAAGAAGGAAAAGTCTGACTAGAGGAGGAAGGGATTCAAGCTTCCTTTCAATAGGAATGATCCTAATAAAAATAATTAATACCAGTATGCTAAAGATGATTCCAAGAAAGAAGAATTCTTGGGAAAAAGGGGAATACCACCAATCCAATGTTGGGGATGCAAAGAAGATCACTTATACAAAGACTTCCCACACAGAAAGGACAGAGTGAATATTGTGCACAACATCCAAGAGGCTACAACCATCGAACAAATGGGGAGGATTTTTTCATCCTTAGATGATCGACAAGAAGAATACGAATCCAACATGATCGAGGGGGAAGGTAAGATCATAAATCACTTTGTTACTATTTTAATTGAATTAGGAGCAAGTCATTATTACATTGATCCTAAAATAGTGGATAGTTTACATTTGGAGAAAAGTAATATCGGGAAATCAAGTTTGGTTCAACTAACCACTGGAACAAAAAGGAGAATCCATGATATGGTCAAAAATTGTTCCATTAAGTCTTAATGGTGTGAATACTAGTGTTGATATAAATATCTTACCATTGGGGTCTTATGATATTCTAATTGGAATGGATTGGTTGGACAATCATCATGTTGTTCTAGACTGTCATAGCAAGACATTTACATGTCTTGATGGAGATGGAAAATAGAGCATTGTGAAAGGAGTTCCAAGACGTATCTCTACCAGGGAGATTTCAGCCTTACAACTGAAGAGATGTTTCAGAAAAGGGTTTTAGTTGTATGCAGCCCATGTGGAGGAGCCAAAATATACAAAGGGGCCAAGCCTTGAATATTTCTCGATACTACAAGAATTCAAGGATGTATTCCAAGAAATACCAGGGTTTCCACCAAAAAGGGAAATACATTTCTCTATTGATCTAGTGCCAGGACCTGCCCTAGTGTCAAAAACACCTTACATAATGTGTACGCCTGAGTTTAAACAATTACAAATGTAGTTGGAGTAATTGTTGAAGAAAGGGTACATATGCCCAAGTGTTTTACCTTGGGGAGCACCAATACTCTTTTTCAAAAATAAAGATGGAACCTTGAGCTTGTGTATTAACTTTTGACAACGGAATAAGTCTACTATAAAGAACAAGTATCCTCTACCCATAATTGATGACCTCTTTGACCAGCTAAGAGGAGAAAAGATATTTTCAAAGATAGACTTGAGATCAGGATACCATCAGGTAAGTATCAAGGAGGAAGACATCCATAAGACAACCTTTATAACCATGTATGGGAATTATGAGTTTGTAGTGGTTCCATTTGGATTTTCCAGTGCAGCATATGTGTTTAAGTGCTTAATGAATGGCATATTCAGAAATTACTTGGATAAGTTTGTCATAGTATTCCTGGATGACATACTTGTCTATTCTAAGTCTAAGGAGGAGCATGAACATCACCTAAGATTGGTATTTCAAGTGTTGAGGGAACATTAGTTGTATGCCAAGCTGAGTAAGTGTTATTTTTATCAAGAACAAATCCATTACTTGGGGCACATTATTTCAGAACAGGGTATAATAGTAGATCCCAAGAATATTCAAGCCATTAGAGGATGGCCAACACCCAAGAATGTTTCAGAAGTTAGATCTTTTATTGGGTTAGCTGGTTACTATAGAAGATTTATAGAAGGGTTCTCTAAGATTGCTCATCCCATCATTTCTTTGCAAAAGAAGGGAATTGAATTTGAATGGACAACAAAATGTGAAGAAAATTTTAATTCGTTGAAGAAATTACTTACTTGTGCACCTATTTTGAAGATTGTTGACCCAAATGAGAATTTTGTGGTATGTATAGATACATGCAAGGAAGGACTTGGTGGAGTCCTCACCCAAAATGGACATGTCATTTTTTATGAGTCCATAAAGATTAAAGAGCATGAGAGGAATTATTCCACACATGATTTGGAGCTTGCTGCCATTATTGACGCATTGAAGATGTGGAGGCATTATCTCATGGGAAAGAGATTTGAATTAAGAACAGACCACCATGGTCTGAAGTATCTTTTTGAACAACCAACTTTGAATTCCAGGGAAAAACGATGGCTGTAATTTTTAAGTGAATACAACTTTGATATCAAGCATATAAAGGAAAATAAAATAAATTTGTCAATGCACTTAGTATAAGAGTGCATCTCATGCATGCTACAATTGTCAGTATGCATCAGTCAGATTTGAAGAGCAGAATTTTAGATGTTGTTGTTACAGATCAGTATTACCTATAGGTAAAGGAAAGATTACATCAAGGATATGTACAACAAAAAGTTAAAGAGTATGAGATAAAGGAATATGGACAACTTATGCATAAAAATAGAATTTATGTTCCTAGTTCCGGAGAACTTTGGAATTTGGTATTAAAAGAAATGCATAATGTTCCCTATGCTAGACATCTAGTTACCAGAAAATAATTACAGCAGTAACAATCCAGTTCTTTTGGCCAAGAATGAAAAAGGATGTTGCTGATTACATCTCCCGATGTATCGAATTTAGAAAGTGAAGGCTGAGAATAGACACCCAGTGGGTTTTCTACAACCATTACCAATTCCAGAGAAGAAATGGGAATTGATAACCATTGACTTTATAACTAAATTTCCCAAGACAACATGATTTTATCATGGTAGTGGTTGATAAATTGACAAAGGATGCTCATTTTGTTCCTGTAAAAACAACTCATACAACAACTAATATCACATAAATTTACATGACAAAGATTGATAGGTTGCATGGGATACCTAGGACAATTGTCTCAAACAGAGACACAAAGTTTACTTCAAATTTATGGAAAGGATTTGGTACAAATATGAACTTTAGCACAACATACCATCTGCAATCACATGGAAAAATAGTGTTAGGGACCTAACCCCTCACATAGGTAGAATAATATATGCCGATGTAATAAAGGTAAATATTAATAAGGCCTAGCAATAAGGAAGAATAAGTTGAATGTAAGAATATCTTATAGAAGCTTCTGTTTCTAGAAGGATCTTCCTCTAGATGGCTCTTTTGATAGTCATATTTAGTATATATAGGAGTCGAGGGTATGATAACTGTTGTCTTGGATATTATTGTAATAGAGCTCTGCTTTGCTGGAGGTTGCCGCCTCGAAGAGGAAAGTGAACATTTCTCTCAGTAATCGAAGTGATCTTTTTGGTGTTATTCTGATATCATTTTGGTGTTCTTGTGGTGTTGTTCTGGTTATATTGTAGTTCATATGCCATTTCTAGCATTTTATTTCTATTCTGCATACTTTTTATATATGGAACATTACAAGTGGTATCAGAGCACTTTCCTTGGCAAAAAAATGTGGGTTAATTTTTTTTCAAGGTAGAGACATATTCCGTCCTCTTTAAGCTACAGAGATCTATCCTTACACACATAAACCCGCAGTCGGGGATTCATACACACAGGAAATACAAGTGGTGCTTAAGTGCACATCTGTTGGCCACCCTTGTAACCCCTGTTGGTACCCCTTTGAGTGGTAGCACATCATACAACACCTGTATATGGATCAACCTATATTTTCTGAAGCCCTCTTTAGATAAATCGATCGGCTACCTGACTACTATAGTGCCACCGAGAACAACACTCAGGAAGATACTCTATAGTACCTGGGTAGTCGGGTAGTATGGCTAGGGGCACGATCTAGCCTCCTTAGTTGGTGCTCTGAGATATTGGTCTGAGTACTATTGTTGGACCCCGTACGTATATCAGAGAGTTATAGAATAGGGAAAACCCTTGTCTGTATAACCCTTGAATACCTAGCCCTTGGGGACGGAAACAAAAAAAAACAAAAAAGACAAGATCTGTTGCCGCGCAACTGTGTTCGAGTTGCCAAATCACTACACATTTCTTCCTGATTAAGAATTTGGGAATTTCATCACTGCAATATTCTTCAGACTAGAGTATAACTTTGCAGGTGTTATAAAAAAAATAAAAATAAAAACAAGTCTAGAATTTTTTGCACCATTATTTGAGACCTATTCCATTGGATTTATCTCTTTTCCCTTATCACATTCATACCTATCATTTTTCAGTAAAATATTTGACCCCACCCGCCTCTTTTTGGTTCCCTCTTCATCATGGCCCATACCCGTAGCCAATACTTGGAAGCTCACTTCAATACCTTGCAATATAATTTCACAAAGACCCAACAAGAAGTGAGAGAGATCAGTGCCAATATTTCCACCATCAATAAAAACATGCATTCCTCCATCATCGCCTCAATCACGGAAATCAAAGAAGACCTCAAACAAGACATTACTACCTAGCTTGAATCTGTTGCTTCGATGATCTGTACCAAGCTGCATATCCCTATAGATCCCCCTTTATCTGACCCACCATTGCATACCGAAGCTGAAACTTCCTCTCATTCCCCTAATTTTCAGCCCCATCACTTTCAGCGTGACCTATGCCTTTCGCTTGTGGATTTGATCAAATTTGATGGCTCAGATCCCACTGGTTGGGTAACTCAAATGGAACAATATTTCTCTTTGTATGGCATTACAAATGACTTGGCCAAACTCCGATATGTTGTTCTCCATCTAGATCAAGAATGTTGGCAATGGTAGAAATGGAGAAAAACTGGTTGTCAAGGGTATGTTGCTTGGACACACTTTGTGGTAGAGATTTATGAAATCTTTGACACTGACACCAACCATTTAGGCCATTTGACAAAGTTGAAACAATCTGGAACAATGGAAGACTTTATAGCTGCTTTTGAGCAACTGAATTTTCGTACAGAGGGCATGTCTAATGCTTTTTTCCAAGAATGTTTTATCAATGGCCTGAAGGATGAGATTCGTGCCCATTTCCTCATGGCTCAACCTCAGAGTTGGGTGGAGGCTACTAAATGAGCTAAGGAAGCACAACGGGTTGTCTCTTCTCATAACTGAAAACCCTTCTTTATTCCTCACACTAAACTAGTAAATCCCACTCCTCCTTCTACTCCACTAAAGATCCAAAAATTGACCAGGTCTGAAATGGCTAAACGCCAACTCAAAGGCCTTTGCTATAATTGTGATGAAAAATATTTTTCGGGACACAAGTGTAAGGAACAAAATCGTTTTATGGCCATCTCAGAGGATGTTTCGAAAGAGGATGTTGACGCTCCCCTGGTGTCTGAGTCACCTGAACCCACTGACATAATCCCTCCCTCAGACCCTCTCGAAGTAGAACCGGTCATTTCCCTAAATTATCTCACTGGCTTCTCTGCTCCCCAAACCCTCAAACTAATTCGCTACATCAAGCATAGGAAGGTCATCATTCTTGTTGATAGTGGAAGCACCCATAATTTTATTCATCGTTGCATTTCCCAAGAAACTAATTTCTATATCCGTGCAGTCAATAATTTACAAATCATGATTGCCAATGGTGGGTCCATGAAATGTGGAGGGTGTTGTGAAAATGTGTGTGTCCAAATTGGTGACTACCACCTGAAATATCATATGTTTTCTATCGACATGGGCGGTTGTGACATTGTGTTGGGTGCAGACTGGCTAAGGACTTTGGGTCCTATTCTCATGGATTTTAAGGAATTAACCATGCAATTCGACCAGGAGGGCCAATAATATAAATTCCAAGGCATCATTGTTGATTCCCCTAAGATCATTAGTTCCCATCGCATGGAAAAGATGCTCCAAAAAGGTCATTCGGGCGTTATTTCCCAACTCCATGCCATACAAGCAACTAAGACACCCTATATGTTGCAGGACCTCCAATCCATCCTCTCTAAACATCAAGTGGTTTTTTCCACTCCCCAGGGACTCCCTCCTTCCCATGGTGTTCATGATCATTCCATTCCCCTTGTCCCAGGAAGCCTTCCTCCTAAAAAAATGAAATTGAGAAAATGGTTTAAGAACTGCTTAACATAGGTGTTATCCACCCTAGTACAAGCACCTACTCTTATCCTATGGTCATGGTCATGAATACAGAATTTTCTTGGTGCATGTGTCCTGACTTCCGCACCCTCAACAAAATCACCATTAAAGACAAATTTCCCATTCATGTCATTGATGAGCTCTTGGATGAATTGAGTGGTGACCAGTTCTTNACAGGACCTTGCTCCATGTGTTAAAATATGCAAGATAAATTATGTGCCAAGTTTATGCTTCTTCTTTTAAATGTTTATATGTGAGGTCTTTGCAAGATTAAATATGTTGTTTACATAAATACAACAATGAATAATAACTTGCAGCAAATAATAACCAGCAAACACTCACAACACTCACAACATGATAAAGGAGTTCACCCCTCTCTGGGCTACATCTCATTGAGCCTCCATCAATGGACTTGGATCTCTGGGATTAATTTGTCAAAGATTCTTTTACAAGCTGCTGCTCAACTCCAATGGAAATATTGACTGTATCAGTGGGATCAGAATACATAAAAACCCCACAAATGACTAATAGAACTCTGAAAACGGATCATGGCTCATCCGGGCATGACCTCTTCCACATGTGGCCTTAAGCTTCCCTGAGCTTCTCTTTGGAAAAAACACCTGTAAAAGTCCTCAAATGGATCTAGAACCTATCCCAAAGTGTTCAAAGCATAAAAATTAGTCAAAAATGATTATTCAATCACATAAAACAAACATAGGCTCATCTGAGCAAGACCTCAAACAATGAGGGCTTCAAGCTCCCTGGAGCTCTATGAAACTTCAATGGCTAAAAACCTGCAAAAGAAGTTTTCAAATGGCTGTGAAAATAGTGCCAATGGATTCATAATGTCTAAAAACCCCTAGCTGGGCTTTTATAGCACCTCATTCGGCCAAAAAATGAAGAAGATAGGCCTCCTGCCATTCTCTTCCTTCAAGCTTGCTGTCTCTGGTTCACCAAAACACACCTCTATACGTTCAACCTAGAACATGCTCCAAAATGCGTGCTTAAACCCAACACCAAGCGCAACCACATAACGGTGCAAACTGTAGGATGGTTATGGGCGCGCCAGCGCCTAACCGCCAAGGTCATGGTCATGTGGTCACCATACGACCTTGTTTTCCCGCACAAAAGGGCTAGGTTCCAAGATTGAACTTGGGCGTGACAAGTGGCAGGCAGATGTGTTAACCATTTGAACCAAAACCAAATTCCCGCCATAACTCCGTATCCATATGCCAAACGTGCACTCTATGTGTTAATGTGTTAACCGGTGGTTACATATAAACCAATACACAAGACCACGGGCTAGACTTCCAATAAATATGCACGCGCTCTCCGTATATACCACGGGTCACATGTGAAGGCATAAACTCGGGGGCTAGGGCTAAGCCCCAACCCAACCCCCGCGCCAACCATACATTATGTCAAACATAAATAAATATAATCCCATATACATAACAACACATATAATGTGGCACGTTGGTTTTTTAGACTTTGTTAAAGCTTGGACGGAGGTGGAGGTCACGGAGTTGAGTCTGGTGGACTCCATAACTTTTAACCAAACCACCCAATAACAGGGTGCCATGTGGCAGCCCACAACTGGGCCATGTGGCACCAAAACATTTGCCAAAAATAATGCCACGTGTAGTCAAATGATTCGTCCAACTGTCAGCCAATCCAAAACTGCCATGTCTCCTCTACCACGTCAGTGTACGGTCATGCCACATTAGCATCCGTATGGACTGTACGGACTGCACAGTCAGCGTCCCTTTTTTTACCTATTTGACGATTCGAATAGATCGCGATATCTCTCACTCCTGACATCTGTTTGAACCCAAATGAGTTGCGTTGGGTTCATGACAACGAGGGCTACGCACCCATTCGTTTTGAGGCAATTTTGAGAACTTTGATTTTTGAGCTAAAATTTGACCCCTGGTCCAGATTTTGATCACACCTTCCCACTGAAAGGCTTTTGGACCCACAAAATATTATGATTATTTGTCTGAGATTCAATACTCTTTGGATTTCAAGTTATATCAATTGATTCTACTTGAAAAGTCTTTTGATAATCACCTGGATACTTTGACATGCCTTGCACTGCAACTGACTATGTCCCTCAACCACTTTTCTCTGGCTACTGCTGACCCACCGTTCTCTTTGTGCTTGGAAGACTGCCAACCTTCCCACTGAGAATCAAGTCTGTCTTTTGAACTCCTCGACATCAACACAATCATCTCTCCAATGGCTGCAAAAACTTTCCTACGACATCTTGTCACAAGTCAAGAAAACCATCAATCTTGAAAACAAATTTACACAAGACTGAAAATGATGCCAATAAAGTCTTTTTCTCTTCAAGCAAACTGTCGCATATTTTACTTCATCAAAGCACATGGTGTTTTCCTGCATCTCGATGTACTCAAAATCAACTTACAAGTCAACAAACACCATCGACTAAACACAAGTCAAAAAACATGATCGACATAACATAGTCGTCAAGACAACAAGTCGAAACTCATTTGAAACATATCAGCCTTCCCAATGAAAAGTCTACAAACATGATACACAATCATGTTACAATCATGAGTCATTCATGATGAACTATCACCAGTTCACTGTTTACTCATACACAAAAACAAATGCATGTGCATGACTCTTCAACTCTCCTTCCAGTACAAAAATAAGTACATAAACCCAAAACATGTGGGTACATAAGAGTTGAATACGAAAAAGATATATGGCTGTAATAAGTGAACATCATACTCCACTTTTACATCCTTTTGGCGAAGTTGTGTAACAACAAAAATGCCTTCACACGAATTGCATTCACATGCAAACTTGCATCATACAAGTTATGATAAACTGCTGCAACTTGTCATACTCTCAACATAAATGCATACATAAGGCTGAAATATGCATCTACAATAGAAAATACAAGCCTTGCTTGCTCAAGAAATCTAACCATTTCTTACCAAGCCAACTCAATGGTGACTTTTTCTGCTAAAAATTGTCCTCTTGTGAATCATCTTGACACACATCGATGATGGAATCTTGTTAAGCCCTAATATTGGCTCATTACCCCTTAATTGGGGCATATTAGATTAATAATGTTATTTTATTTATGTCGGATTTAGGCCATTAGTTGTAATTTAGATTAGTAATGTTATTTTATTTATGTCGGCTTTAGGCCATTAGTTGTAATTATACCTCCTAGTCTCCTATATATACCAAGGAGACATTTTCATTTTGAATCATCTTGTACTTGAACATTTAAGTGGGGTAAAAGCAGGTTTCCCCCTCGAAGAGGCTTATTATCTGAAATTATCTCTTTTTCAAGGTGTTGAGTACTTTTTCTAATGTTTTTCTATGCTATATTGATGTTTGGTTCTTAACATATGGAATCAGAGCTCAAGGTCTTGGGGTTTCGCTGCTACATCTGAGACACTGTGGAATTTTCCCTATAAATTTTCTTCTACAATGTTTCAGGAGGAACGGCTTGGAGGATATTTAGAATACGGATCAAGGTACGTTGGGTTCAAAATTTATCTCCTGAGGCCTTATAAT
>JASDQU010339847.1:1270-12499 GCA_032191745.1 Picea mariana
TTTAACTTTAGCAATCATGCCCCCCGATCGAGGTGGTATTGCGGTCCACCTGACCGGCCGTGCGCGAGGGAGGAGGCCAGCGGAGCACGAAGCCATGTGCTCGGCTCGTGTCCGCTGCAGCTGCCACCCCAGGACTTTAAACCGCATTCAAGGCTGATGAATCCCACCCCCCTCGACCCACTCTATGCATTGAACCATGTGGATTTCTTTGGGCATTATCGCCTGGTTGTGTGCCTTAGACTCTGGTCCGGCGATTTTCATGGTTTTTCAGGCAATTTCTATACTCCACCTTGGCTCTGCAGACCCTCTGCAGAAGCCGAGCTTTGCCATGCCGCGTCTTCGTATGCGCCCTCGTCGGGGCTCTCCCTGGCACCTGCGACGCCCTCGCTCCTCCTCCTCGCCCTCCGGTTCACCCACCCCAGGTCCTCGTTGTGTAGCTTTGGTCGACACTTCCTGGACCCAGGCATGGTGCTCTCCCCCCGACCTGCACTCCTCCTCTCCCCCGCCGTCGCGCCATGGCCAACCTCGTCACAATCAAAAGACGACCTCTCCCTTTCTGCCGCATGAACACTATGCCATTCTACAGGACCTTGTTTTTGAGCTCCGGGATGGGGTGAATGACCTCCAATTCTGGGTCCAGCAAATGGAAGGGAGGCTTTCTATCCTTCTTCAACTCCTAGCCACTCCCCCTCCAGCCGCTCCAGATATCTCCAGCGATCCTCCTGAGACTTCCAGTGACAATGCAAGCAATCACCAACAAGCTACCACAGGGAAAGGCCAGCATTTCGACGGGACGACAGCTTCTCTAGAGCCCACGACCACTCTCACACAGCTGGAGACTTTGGCTTACTCTGCAGGAGGGAACGACGAGGCTGTTCCGGCAGTGGTATCCGAGGAGACAGATACCAGCATCCAGGTGCACGGGGATGAGCGCAACAATGCCACGGATATGCAATGGACTGCCAGCGGGACACCTGTCATAGAGGAACCCTGGCCTACCATCCTGCCTGAGTATGTTCCAGATTATACAGTGCTTGTTCCTTACTTCAGCTCTAGTGGTTCTCATGGTAGTTAAATAGTTTAGATTTTCACTAGCTCTGTTAGTAATTTTGCTACTTATTATATACAGTTGGTTGAACTGGTTTCTCCTCACGGAGCAGTTCAGTAATTACAACCGCATGACTAAGCAAATGTACTCTTGATCCTGGTTTTGAGAAGGATTCTTATATAATACAAAATCTTACTTACAAAAAAAAAAAAAAAACTTTAGCAATCATGCTAGAAGGTTCAATTTTATAAGCCATTTTTAAGGAAGGGTATGTTTTTGTTTTTTTTTTTTTTTTTAATTAATTTAAGTTGTAATTTATTATTAATATGCAAAATAATGGGTTACATCATTATATATTTGATTAACTCTTTCAAGAAAAAATGCATGAATTTTTTTAACAAAAATATACATCCAAGACCAAAATGTCATAGTAATTACAATTGTGATTGTTGCTAATGCTTGACAAGGATAACTATAAATTGGACTAAAAATGAGGAGCTAGTTGGTTAGTTGAGTTAGTGCTTTTCCCTAGAATTTGAGTTAGTGCATCATCCACTTCAACCCCCAACCCCTAGTGACCTTTGATTAGAAAATCATATCTTTTCTCCATAAATTCAAATTTTTTCACGACTTCTTTTGTTGTTGGTTGTCATTTTCCTCTATAGCTTGGGAAATGTGATTTTTGTTTAAGTAGTAGATTTATACCATTTTAAATATATTTGTGCCCCTCCTCCTTGAAAACCTGGTATCTCGCATCTAATGCAACAATTCCATATTCACTACCTCAATTGGATCTACTCCCTTTTTTTTCCTTGGCTTTCTTCTCTAATTCTTCAACACAACTTTAACTACTTCCGAAAATTTATTTTGATACCTATGAGTTTCCTCCATGCCATGCCTCTTTTCTCTGGTTGCATTTGGAACCCCCTTCTTCTCGGACTTATTTTTGCAAATTCTAGGTATATCTCTTATGGTGACTCTACCACCCTTTCTGGCCTTGTTTTTCACTAGTATTTTTCCTTTCATATCCATAGTTTAAGAGTAGTTTATTCCTTTAGAATGTAAATCTATTTATCTAAGGGATTCATCTCCCACACTCTTATAAAGCCTCAAGCTGTAATCAAATCCCCTTCATTGGAGGTTTTCAAATGATTACCAATATTTTTCCCATGGCTCTAGAGTGACGTCTTCCTTGTCTCCCATGAATTGAAGAAACTAAGGGAATAAGATTAGATAAAAATAACAAAATTTGGTGCAACATGTCTTGGCTACTTACGTGGTGGATGAAGTGGGATCTTAGTGGTTCTGACATGGTTGTTGATGTTACATATGAGATGGAATATCGTGTATCGGGCCCCTAAGACTTTGACACTATACATACACTTTGTTCTTCTAGTGTCCGATATTCTCATATCGGGTCATTGGTGTATCGAGCCGCCAAACCCCGGGCCGATCAACTAGGTCAAAATAAAGTGGGTGGGTCAACTAGGTCAAAATAAAATGGGTAGGTCATCTAGGTCAAAATATTGGGTTTTCTCATACGAGGGGATATTTTACACGCCATATGACATTTAAATAGGGTTGGAAATAAAGAAAAAGTAAAACTATGCATTAAAATTCTTTTTTCGGACAATTCATCATTATTAAAACATTATGATGATGTTGAAAAGTTGAAAAAACATCTTTCTCCTACTTCCAATGGAAATCAATCTCAATATAGTAGTGTTGGTATGGTGGAAAACCATGGACTGCAACTAGTTGGGATGCAAAAGGGCATACAAACGTTGATACATCAATGGGAATGTTTTTATTTTCTAATGGAATTCCATTTAATGTTTTAAATGTCCTTATTGGAAGGAGATGGTTAATAATTTGGTGAACCATCCTAAAAGATATATAGCATAGTTATGAGAAGATGAGGATGATGGTATTGTTTGAAGAGAAGACTTGCATTAATGAAAAAATTCATGATATTAGAGAGAGTTGGAACCTCCCAACCACCCTTAGATAGTTACATTCTTCTTTCTTTGATTTTCTATGACATGAAAACCTATGAACCTCAACTCTCTTACTCTCCCATACATTGTTTCTCACACTCACACCTTTCAACATGATCAAGAAATCATTAACTATATTGACCCCATGTACCGAAGAATTGTTCCACATATAGAAAATCATGTTCATCGGGTCATCTATGAATCCTCTTACTTTCCTTAAAATTGGGTTATAAAACACCTTCTATTTCACATGCTATCCTCTTCTTTGTTCACACTACAAACATTTATGATCAACAATGATCTGATCATCCTGGGACTAACTCATGACCATCTATCTATTGTTTTCCCACCAAAACACACAACACATCATCGATGCTCAGTCATCATCTGATCTCATCTGTGATTCAATCTCGTCCATTGATATGTTCTTCAATCATCAAATTTTTTAACCTGGTCATCTGATCATGCAAGGGTCGAATCTCAACCGTCCATCTATTTCCTTGGACATCGAGGCTACTGAGCTTACCAACCCATCGAGCTCACCAACCCATTAGGGTTTCGACCCATCTGGTCCTCGAGACTTCAACCATGCACCTTTTCCTTGATTACACCCTAGCCATCCAATCAATTATTTATTAGATCAAAACCATCGATCTGTTCACCGCATCACCAGGTTGTCATACCACTGGGATACCAGGATATCGTGCCCCCATAAACTTTAACACTAGATATTCAATCATTCATCAAATATTTGGTATGTCGATATGTTGTGCCCGACCATTGTTATATCAAATTTTCGAGCCACTAAGCCATCGAACTCTCGGGACTACAACACATCATTGATCCTTCATTCTTTCAGTATGCAATATGATGTGGAAGATGGCATTGTCTCCATGTTGACTCCTTTCGCATGTACTAGATGATGTGGCTCTATTGTGGCTATTATCGTGGCTCTGACATGGCCACTGGACTGTCGAGAAATCGAGCCCCCAAAACTTTAACACTTCACATTCGACCATTCATTAGATATTTGGTGACCAGTATGACGTCGCAACTGATGTGGCTCTTACATGGCATCCAGATCTTACATGGAATTTGTGTGGCTTTCCATACTATCTTGGCTACTTACATGGTGGATGAAGTGGTATCTTAGTGGTTCTGACATGGTTGTTGATGTTGCATATGAGATGGAATATTGTGTATCGGGCCCCTAAGACTTTGACACTATGCATACACTTTGTTCTTCTAGTGTCTGATATTTTGATATCGGGTCATCGGTGTACCAGGCCGCCAAACCCCGGACTAGTCAACTAGGTCAAAATAAAGTGGGTGGGTCAACTAGGTCAAAATAAAGTGGGTAGGTCAGCTAGGTCAAAATATTGGGTTTTCTCATACGAGGGGATATTTTACACGCCATATGACATTTAAATATGGTTGGAAATAAGAAAAAAGTAAAACTATGCATTAAAATTCTTGTTTCAGAGAATTCATCATTATTAAAACATTATAATGATGTTGAAAAGTTGAAAAAACATCTTTCTCCTACTCCCAATGGAAACCAATCTCAATATAGTAGTATTGGTATGTTGGAAAACCATGGACTACAACTAGTTGGGATGCAAAAGGGCATACAAATGTTGATACATCAATGGGAAGGTTTTTATTTTCTAATGGAATTTCATTTAATGTTTTTAAATGTCCTTATTGGAAGGAGATGGTTAATAATTTGGTGAACCATCCTAAAGGATATATAGCATAGTTATGAGAAGATGAGGATGATGATATTGTTTGAAGAGAAGACTTGCATTAATAAAAAAATTCATGCTATTAGAGAGAGTTGGAACCTCCCAACCACCCTTAGATAGTTACATTCTTCTTTCTTTCATTTTCTATGACATGAAAACCTCCGAACCTCAACTCTCTTACTCTCCCATATGCTATTTCTCACACTCACACCTTTCAACATGATCAAGAAATCGTTAACTATATTGACCCCATGTACCCAAGAGTTGTTCCACATATAGAAAATCGTGTTCATTGGGTCATCTATGAATCCTCTTACTTTCCTTAAAATTGGGTTATAAAACACCTTATATTTCACATGCTATCCTCTTCTTTGTTCACATTACAAACATTTATGATCAACAACAATCTAATCATCCTGGGATTAACTCATGATCATCTATCTATTGTTTTCCCACCAAAACACACAACACATCATCGATGCTCAATCATCGTCCGATCTCGTCCCTGATTCAATCTCGTCCATTGATATGTTCTTCGGTCATCAAAAATTTTAACCTGGTCATATGATCATGCAAGGGTCGAATCTCAACCATCCATCTATTTCCTTGGACATCGAGGCTACTGAGCTTACCAACCCACTAGGCTCACCAACCCATTGGGGTTTCGACCCATATGGTCCTAGGGACTTCAACCATGCACCTTTTCCTTGATTACACCCTAGCCATCCAATCAATTCTTTATTAGATCAAAACCATCGATCTGTTCACAGCATCACCAGGTTGTCATACCACTGGGATACCAGGATATCGTGCCCCCATAAAGTTTAGCACTAGATATTCAATCATTCATCAAATATTTGGTATGTCAATATGTTGTACCCCGCCATTGTGATATCAAATTTTCGAGCCACTAAGCCATCGAACTCCCAGGACTACAACACATCATTGATCCTTCATTCTTTCAGTGTGCAATATGATGTGGAAGATGACATGGTCTCCATGTTGACTCCTTCCTCTTGTACTAGATGGTGTGGCTCTATTGTGGCTATTATCGTGGCGCTGACATGGCCATTGGACTACCGAGAAATCAAGCCCCCAAAACTTTAAAACTTCACATTCGACCATTCATTAGATATTTGGTGACCACTATGACGTCGCAACTGATGTGGCTCTTACATGGCATCCAGATCTTACATGGAATTTGTGTGGCTTTCCATACTGTCTTGACTACTTACGTGGTGGACGAAGTGGGCTCTTAGTGGTACTGAAAATGTTGTTGATGTTGCATATGAGATGGAATATCACGTATCGGGCCCTTAAGACTTTGACACTATACATACACTTTGTTCTTCTAGTGTCCGATATTTTGATATTGGGTCATCGGTGTACCGGGCTGCCAAACCACGGGCCAGTCAACTAGGTCAAAATAAAATGGGTGGGTCAACTAGGTCAAAATAAAGTGGGTAGGTCAGCTAGGTCAAAATATTGGGTTTTCTCATATGAGGGGATATTTTACACGCCATATGACATTTAAATAGGGTTGGAAATAAGGAAAAAGTAAAACTATGCATTAAAATTCTTGTTTCGGAGAATTCATCATTATTAAAACATTATGATGATGTTGAAAAGTTGAAACATACAATCAACTCTAATGGGGAGCTCTTATTTCAACATATTCAAGTATCAACATTAAATATTTATTTCTCAATTGTCGTCTTCTTCCAATTAATTGGAGTACATAACCAAAATAATCATTTATTTACTTTCTGTGATAAATTCTTTATAGTTTTGGATCTTTCCTTCCATCATTGTTAAAACATACAATCAACTCTAATGGGGAGCTCTTATTTCAACATATTCAAGTATCAACATTAAATATTTATTTCTCAATTGTCCTCTTCTTCCAATTAATTAGAGTACATAACCAAAAGAATCATATATTTACTTTCTGTGATAAATTCTTTATAGTTTTGGATCTTTCCTTCCATTCTATTTTTGTTGTCCATATACAAATTATCACATCTCCATGTGCTTTGATTCTTCAATTTGTTGTATTCCTTCATATATTTGAAGGGATCTTCCAATAGGCCCATGCTATGTGTCCATAGTTATTTCATTTGTAACATTCAAATTTGTAATGTAGGGGAGAAAATGGATTGTATATTCTATCAATAGGCCCATGACAACCTCTAGTATTGATATCCTTTTAATTATTGTAAGATATTTTACTCCTATTTCTCATACAATTGCTTCTTCCATACTATTTGCAATMTATTACCTTGTCGCSAAAATATTTGCAAGAAAAATAATAACTGAGAAAAAGATTTTGATACTTGGTTATTAAGGGTATTATTGATGCARTATTTATTCTAAAWTCATTCTTATATTCCTTGAGTGCATTAACAATATTTTTCTTGTCATGATTTCCAACCCTGTGGTTATCTTCACTGTGATTGGAGATCTTAAGAACATTTGCATAGCTTTCAAACTTCTCTTCAATTTTATTTTCTGATGACTTAGAGATTGCATCCTTTTCAATGTTCCTCTGATTGTATTCATAACCAAGACCTGTCTTGATATATGGTGGCCTTTACTCACTGATAATTTTATCTAATATTTCTATACTATTTTCAAACTTCAAGCTTTTATTCAGATGAATAGTTGTTTTCTCTAGTTCCTTTATTAAGGAATCAATTTCATCCTTTAGCTTCTCACATTTTCCTTTTGGTTCTTTTAGTTGACTCCTTACTAATTTTTATATCATTTTTTCCTCTTCTAATTGAGCCTTTAGGATGATAATTGTCTTCTCTGTTTCTTCGAGATCATGCTCCTCCTCTTCATATTTATGCAATTCCTTTTCCTACTTTCTATTCTTTTCTTTGAGTCTATCTATTTCTTCTAAGGCACTGATGGGKTCWGCTTCAAGATCCTCTTACACYTCAATCTCRAGATTTYCTTCTTCTCCTAAATCTTTTCTTTTATTTTCTRGTTCATCAGACTATGTTTCTAGGGCCATGAAGATAATCAATTTTGTTTCAMTATCATTRTGATCAGAAGAGTTGTTATCCTCATTGGTATATAGATTCTTCYTTTGTCTGTAGGAATTTCCTCTCTTTTAAGTCTTATCATTCTTGTAATTTCTGAATCTAGAATCATCCTTATCATTGTTCTTTCCCATTTTTAAATAAGGGTATTTATCTACACATTTTCCTACTTCTTCACAATTGAAACATTTTAAAAAAGGATTACCTTTGTTTTTTACTGATCCTTTCTTGGGCTTCCCCACAAAGTTGGCTTCTTCAACATATGATTCAATGTCTGAGCTATCATTTGTCTCATATTCTTCTATCCTTTTCCATTTTGAAATTTCCAAGGAGACCTCCTTCTCATAAATATATTGTAGCTTGTCCCAAATCTCTTTACTTGATATACACTCTCTCACTTTGTATTTTTATGAATCCAATCAGCCACTCAAAATGGCATTCATGGCCATTGTATTGTTTTCACTTGCCTCCTTTGAAGTTTCATCTATTGGTGGAGTTTTTTAGGTTGTGTAACTAGTAACAACTAATTTCCAAACATCATACCCCATTTCCTATATATATGTATTTATTTTATGCTCCATAATACAAATTTGTTTCCATCGAATAAGAGAGATGGCATCCAATCCATGTGTGGTACAAGGATTCACCTTCCAATGGTTGGACTATTCGAAAGGAGACTCACTCTGATACCAATTTTTAGCACACTAACTTATACTGAGAGGGGTGATGAATCAATATAAGACTACTTTTTCTTTTCTTACAATATTTCCTTATAATAATTATCAATAGGTTATTTTACAAACTGTAGAAGTTAATGATGAATATACAACCATGCAATCCATAGTACACAGATATTTAACGTGGAAACCCAAATGGGAGAAAACCATAAAACAATTCTTTTATAAGATTATGTAGGCACCAACCTATTGTTACAATGCTTGCAGGAACCAACCTGGAGAAGACACCAACATCCTCTCTTAAGAACCAACTCAACAACAATGTTTGCAGGAACCAACATGTAGGAGACTTCAATCCCTTTGGTTGAGCACCAACTCAAATCTACCTATAAGAACCAACCTACATGAGACATTGATCTCCTCAAGTTGTCAATAATATCAAATTTCCTCTTTCCTTCAAGTCTTTACCTATACAGATTTGTTTCTTCATTTTTGCAATCACAAAACTTTCCCTCACTTCACAATTTTCTTGATTTCGGACGTTCCTTAGACCTTGCACCTCCCAGGCACCCTTAGATAGTTACATTATTATTTCTTTTATTTTCTGTGACATGAAAACCTCCAAGCCTCAACTCTCTTATTATCACATAAACTCCTTCTCACACTCATGCCTTCCAATACGATTAAGGCATGATTATTTATATTGAACCCATGTATCCAAGAGTTTTCTGACATACATAAAAAAAAATCATTAGGTTGGATATAAATCCTCTTACTTTCCTTCAAATCATAGTGTAAAACACCTCTTGTTTCACACGATATACTCTTCTTTATTCACATTACAAACCTTGACGCTCAACAAAAATCTGATTAGCCTAGGATTAACTCGTGACCATTGGTCTACTCTCAACCCACCAAAAATGAAACACATCCTCGACACTCAGTCACCATATGATCTAGTCCCCGATTCAATCTTGGACTCCATTGACATGTTCTTCAATCATCTCAACTATTAACCTTGAAAAGTCATCTGATCATGCATGAGTGGAATCTTGACTCTCAATCTAGTTCCCTAGACATCGAGACTATCAAGATTACCATCCCACCAGGCTCACCGTCCCATTAGGGTATCGACCCATCGAGCCTCCAGGACTTCAACCATGCACATTTTCCTTGATTAAACACAAGTCATCCGATCAGTTCTTGATTAGATCACAATTGTCAATTTGTTCATTGCATCACTAGGCTTTCATACCACCGGGATACCGGGCCATCAATCCCCTAGAAACTTTATCATTGAATATTCAATCATTCATCCAATATATGGTATGATTATATGTTGGGTTTGACCACCAAGATATCGGTCTAATAGGCCATCGGGCTATCGATTCCCTAAGACTACAAAAATACTTTGATCCTTCATTCTTCCAGTATAAAATATGACGTGGTATATGACATAATATCCATGTGAACTCCCACGTGTACTGGATGATGTGGATCTCTCATGGCTACTATCATGGCTCTGACATGGCCACCGATCTATCGGGCCATCGAGGCCCTGGAGCTTTAACTCTTCACATTCAACCATTCATCTGATATATAGTATATTAGTATGATGTGGTAGTTGATGTGGCTCTTACATGGCATCTGGAACTTATGTGGCATCTACGTGGTTTTCCCTACTATATTGGTTGCTTACATTCAAGATGACGTGGAATCTTCGTGGTTCTTAAATGGATATTGATGTGGCTTCTCAGTTGGCCTACCTGGTATCGGGCCCCTAGGAATTTGACACTATACATACACTTCACTCTTCTGATGCCCAGTATTCCAATATCTGGTCACCAATGTACTGGGCCACTAGGGCCCCACAGGTTTGTCCACCGTTCTAACACTCTGATCTCGAAATCTATGATATCCGATACATTGGGCCCAATAACCAAAAATTAATTCTTTGTGCACAGTTCCATGGCTCTTTCATTCACATTTGAATTTATGTAATAGTGCTTTTCATTATAAATTCTTTGAGCCCAAAATTCCATGCACATGTGGGATATGTCAATTTCATCAATTTTTCGATCGAGCCTCCAAGATCTTTCTTTTCCAAGATCATCACTACTCATACTTACAACATATGCTTGAGCTTTGTATGCACTCTCAAATTTCTTGTTGCTGGTTTTGTTGTATCCTTGTTCTCATCTTCTGTTTGGGGAACATCTTGTCCAAGATCTAATCTTCATTTTCTTCAACTTCATGCAATCCGAAATCATTCTAGTTGTCTTATTATTGCAACATAAACTCTCAAAGCTTCTTGTAGAAGCTTAACGACACATAGTCACCTACAGAGATGCTCATCATCACATATGGGAATTCTCTTCTTCCTTTTTTTGGTTCCACTTCCTTGGTCTACATCTTTAACCTCAATGACAATTGAATACACAAAAGCTGATCAATTTTAAAAGATATTCATATTCTCCTCTATCATTGAAAACAATCAATATCCCCATGCCTATGATATCAATGGCATCCATGACTATCACATTCATGTCTGTTGATTAAGGTTGGTTGTCATTGATGTCAACCCTTGAAGAAAGACCCGTAGCACAAAGGTTTGGGTAATGGACCGAATGGTGTTTGATGTAAATATGAATCATTATTGTTTTTTCATGGTTGATAAGAAGTAAATATGGATGAACTCCAAAGTGGTCCAATTATGGT
>JASDQU010339850.1:759-12512 GCA_032191745.1 Picea mariana
TTATGAGTGTACTATAATTCAAAGTGAATACAAAATAAATTATTTAAATAATAAATTTAATATATCAATTAGAAATGGGTTAACCCTAAAATAAGGAAAGTGGGAAAAGTGACCTAAAAGATGCTTCTAAGGAAGCTACTTGGAGAGTATAAATAAGAGGCAAGGCTCTCTCATTTTATATCACACTTGAGAATATTTAATATCTATAGGTGAATGAGGTAACCAAAGGATATCTAAAGCTACATTTCAGAGGGAAGGTGAATAAAAGAAGGTCGGAATTCAAGGGAGGATAAATTCTATTGATGATGTTTTCTAAGGTATGTTATTTATAGGTCATCTCACCATTTCCGCAATAAAACATTTTCTAGAATGATTCAGACTGTGAAATTGATAGAAAATTGAGGAAACATATCCAATTATCTATGGTGAAAATTTCATCGTGTGGGTTGTTGTATTTTTGGAGTTACACTCCGTGGAAAATAGGGTTTGTGGCTAGTCCTAAAACTAGTCTAAAATAGGTGTTTCGGGTAAAAACGTCATAACTTGTTCATAATATATCCAAATTCAATAAGAACAAATGTTTTGATTAGAGTACAATCTATATTATTCTGTTTAAAATTTTCATATCCATTCAACAAATATTCAATGCGAGGCATGCTCTACAAGGTCGATCTCTAGAATAAGACAGAATTTAGCAAGGTATGCCATTTTTTCTATAACTCCTTTTCTGAGAGGTTCCAAGTAGTGAAACATGGAGGAATTTCATAAAACAAACTAAAGAAAATTGTGTATTATTTTTAGATATTTATTCATTACAGATACATAGTTATGATTATTTCAAGTTAGGGTTGTTGACTAATCCCAAACTAGTCACGTGAGACTAAAGAAAAGTTTGATGAAAATGATAGTGTCTTGTTGTGAATGTTAAGGAAGGTTTGTAGGTATGTGATGATATACACTAGGTCTATTACAAAGTTACAAATAATATTTGGATGATGAAATTGATGAGGGATTTTGGTTAAGGTACATGTTGGGTACATGGTTGAGACAAGTAGTTGATGAGTTGGGACACACTTGAGGTGTATAGTTGATGATGTTGGTACATATTGATGAGTAGTTGACACATTATTTTTACATACTTGGTACATGGTTGGATGCAATTTTTTATGGTACAGGTTGATTACAGGTTGGTGCATGGTTGATGCACTTGTTTATGGTACAGGTTGATTATAGGTTGAGGTATAGGTTGATGCATGGTTCAAGTTTATTGGTACATGTCTACAGTGGTATATCTCATAATGATAGTGTGACAGTCGTTCCATCATTCTACTTTTACTTCAGGGTGGTTGGACGGGGCAATGAAAGATGGTTGTAGCCACCTTCTTGTTGTAGCCACAGAACATAGGAGGTTGTAGCCTCCTTCTGGTTGTAGCCAGAGAATAGGGGAGTTGGAGCTTCCCTCAGATTGTAGCCTGAGAAACAAGGGTGTTGGAGTTTCCTTCCAGTTTCAGCTGGAAAACAAATGAAGTTGATGCTTCCAATGAATGTAATTCTTCAAGACATATAAGAAAAAACATTACGTGGTTTTCTCCTGCTTTGGGTTTCCATGTAAAACATTGGTGTACTGTGTATGTGTATGACTGTTCATTTTTTCATTGATTATTTACCCTACAGTTATTGGATGATAATGCTACATCGATATAACACTTGGATTATATGGTTAAAAATGATTAAATTGCTCTATTACTAATTCACCCCCCCCTCTCAGTAATCCAACAATTGGTATCAGAGCAGGTTCCTTCAGAAATCCATTTAACCACTAAAAGGTAGATCATGGAGAGCAACAACTTGTATAAAAATGGAATACCACAGTTCAATGGACAAAAGTATGCATTTTGGAGCATAAGGATGAAAACATATATACAGGAACAAGGATTTGAAATTTGGCAATCAATTGTAGATGGATACACTACACCAACAACTCTGCCAACAAATGACAAAGCAGTGAAACTTGGTCAGAATAATTCCAAAGACAAAAATACAGTTCTTAATGGTCTTAGTGAAACAATATTCACCAAAGTTTCACATTGTACATCTGCTAAAGAGATTTGGGACAAACTTCAAAATATTTATGAAGGATATTCAAAAGTCAAAGAAACAAAGCTACAAACTTATAGAGGTTAGTTCAAACAACTTAAGATGAAGGAAGATGAGAATATTGCAGCTTACTTTTTACGAGTTGATGAAATAGTAAATGAAATTATAAGATTGGGAGAAGAAATCAAAGAATCTGTAATTGTTCAAAAAGTACTAAGATCTCTTCCTATGATAATTGACCCTAAGATATCATCACTAGAAGAAAGATCAGATCTAAACTCAATAAGAATGGATGGATTACATGAAATCTTCACAACATATGAAATGAGAACTGAATAGGAAAATCCAGATATAAAAGAAGCAGCCTTCAAAGCATCCAAAAATTGAAAGAAAAAGAGAAGGAAAAAAGAAGAACATAACAACAATAGTGATGTCTTGGAAGATGATGAAGAAGTGGCCAACTTTGTCAAAAGACTGAACAAGGGAATGGATGGTAGGTATAGAGGTAAGCTTCCTTTAGTTTGTTTTAATTGTAATGGTATTGGTCATTTTGTTAAAAAAATTCCTTATAATAAAAAGAGAAATGATGAAGGTTACTCAAAAGGAAAACAAACATATAAAGGCAAAAGAACCACAAATAAAGTTTTCAATAAAATATTATGCACCAAAGAAGACATTGCATCATTAGATGAAGATGAAGTCAGTGACAGTGAGGCAGAAAGAGTTATATTCATGGTAGTAGATGAATCTCATAAAGAATACTCTGAAGAAGAATATGAAGAAGATGAAGAAGAATATGAAGAAGTCGAAGAATAAATTGAAGAGGCATAAGTTGACTACTGAGATGAATTAATGTGTTCCATAGAATTTATTAGAAGAGAAAAGAAGAAAAACAAGAAAATACAAGCAGAACTAGGAAAGAAAGAAGACACTCAAGAACTAAAACAAATGATCACAAATTTGAAGGTTCAAATAGAAGAAGATAAAATAATTGAAGAAGCACTCAAAGAATAGCTAGAAGAAAAAGACAAGATCATTGGAAATTTGGAAGCAGAGATTGTCACATTAAGAAAGGATATTCAAAAGAAAAATATGCATAACAGCTCAAAATTTTTGGATGAAATTATCAACAGTAAAAAATCTCATCATGACAAGTCCAGACTTGCATATAATCAGACAGAAAAAGGATCAAGATCCAAAACAACAGAGCAAGAAACATATCCAAAAATAATTACAGAAACAATCAAGGGCAATAGGAAGATCTACAAGGAAGATTATAGGTAAATTCCTCCACCAAGAATCAACAATCGACAGATATGCCTGAGGAAGAAGAAGAATTCATAAGAGTAACTCCTTTCAGAAGATCTTCAAATCCCAGGTATCAAACTATATTTTTTGTTTTAAGTTATACATGTAATAATTTTGGACATAAATATGTGAATTGCAGATCTAACAACAGGAACAAAAACAACTTTGAAAGTTATACACAAAGGGGTTATCCAAGAAGGCCTAGTGAAACACAGAGAAGAAGTTACAACAGGTTTGAATCTTTGAGCACTAAAGTGGAATGTTACAAATGTAACAATTTTGGACACATGGCCAAATATTGCAGAATGATAGTCCCTCCTAGAAAACTGCAACAAAATAACAACAATCACAGACAGGAACCTCAGAAAAGGACATGGATAAGAAAGAAGGATCAATATAGGAATGAAGAATGCACACTCACTCTACAAGATAATTAGAAGAAACGATGTTGGTATGTTGATAGTGGGTGTTCAAAACACATGACAGGTGATAGAGACAGGTTTCTTACATTATGAAAGGAAAGAGATGGATCAGTCTCCTTCGATAATGATGATTCAACCAAAATCATTGGAAAAGGCACAGTCAGAATTGGGAACAAGAATACAAAGGCAGAAAATGTTCTATTATTAGAAGATATGAAACATAATCTTCTAAGTGTGAGTCAAATGTGTGACCAAGGTCATAAAGTTACTTTCGATTCACAAAAGTGTGATATAAAAAAAGAATGTTCAGGAAAATTGTTTGCTACAACTGCGAGAACTTCAAGCAACATATATGTATTAAGTGAAATTAGAAATTAAAAGTGTTGTCTAGGAAAGGAAGATGAAAGTTGGATATACATAAAAATGAGTCACATACATTTTGATAAACTTGTCAAAGTCAACAAAAGAGAAGAATTCAGAGAAATTCCCCAGATCATGAAACCAACCAACACTTTATGCAAGCATTGTCAACAAGGAAAGAAAACAAAGACCATGTTCAAATCAAATGAATATTCAATGACAATACCACTAAAAATTGTGCATACTGATCTAGTTGGACCAACTACAACAAAGGTCTTAAAAGGTGAGAAATACTTTATGTTATTAGTTGATGATTATACAATAATGACCACATTTTTATTTCTCAAGAATAAGTCAAAAGATTTTGAAAACTTCAAGATCTACAAGGAAATGGTTGAAAATGAAATGGATTCAAAAATCAAATGATTGAGATATGATAATGGAAGAGAGTTCATGTCAAAGGAATTTATGGACTACTGCAGTAGTCATGGAATAAAAAGGCAATTCTTCATTTCTAGGACACCTCAACAGAATGGAGTTGTTGAAAGAAAGAACATGACAATATAGGAAATGGCTCAAACAATGCTAATGGATTCCAAATTGACAGACATTTTTTGGACACAGGTAGTGGATACAACAATTCACATTCAAAATAGAGTAATGCTTAAAAACAACACTGACAAAACTCCTTACGAGCTATGAAAAAGAAGACCAACAAATGTAAATCACTTCAAAGTTTTTGGAAGCAAATGCTACATCAAAAGAGAAGATAGAAGAATGAGAAATTTTGACTCTCGTGTAGCCAAAGGAGTACTTGTTGGTTACTCAAGTACAAGAAAAACATAAAAGTGTTACAACCTGAGATTGAACAAAGTGATGGAAAGCATCAATGTAACAATTGATGAAATAGGTAGACAAGAATTAAAGGAAGAATAAAATGAATCAATGGAAAAACTTTACAAAGAAGAAACAAAAGATGAAAAAGAAGGGGAAGATGAAGAGGATCTGACATAAATAGAAGAGCAAGTTTAGCAAGTAACTCCAAAAATGACTAGTAGACGAGTACAGAAGAATCATCATTCGGATCATATTATCGGAGACGAAGATGCAAGAGTTGAGACTAGAAGAAGAATCCATTCACTAGAACAAACACACCTAGCACTCACATATATGATTGAACCAACCTATTTTGAAGAGGCCAACAAGGATGATTTTTGGAACAAGGCCATGGATGAATAATTGGATCAAATAGAGAAAAATGACACTTGGGAATTGGTTCCAAGACCAAAGGATAAGAATGTGATTGGCACAAAGTGGGTATACAGGAATAAATTGAATTAAGATGGACAGGCTACAAGGAACAAAGCTAGATTGGTACGTAAAGGATATGCACAGGTTGAAGGATTCAAATTTGAATAGACATTTTCCCAAGTTGCCAGAATGGAAACAATCTAATTGCTTTTAGCTTATGCATGCTTCGAAAATATTAAAGTGTATCAGATGGACGTAAAATCATCTTTTCTAAATGGGGAACTTGAAGAAGAAGTCTACATTGAACAACCATAAGGGTTTCAGTTGTCAGGGAATGAAGATTATGTGTCTAAATTAAAAAATGCCTTGTATGGTCTAAAGCAAGCTCCTAGAGCATGGTAGTCTAGACTGGATAAATATCTACAGTGGGAAGGGCTCAAAAAATGAAGTGCAAATAACAACCTCTACATCAAGGTAAGTCAAGATAGTATTTTATTAATTGAATTTTATATTAATGATATTATTTTTGGTAGTGATGATGACAGGTTAAGACAGAAATTTGAAAATGATATGCAGAATGAATTTGAAATGTCATTACTTGGAGAACTATCCTTCTTTCTGGGACTTCAGATATGTCAAAGAAACCAAGGAATTTTTATTTCTCAAACCAAGTATATAAGAGAAATGCTAAAGAGGATCGGAATTGAAGATTGCAAACCAGTTATCACTCCCATGCAAACCAGTTGCAAGTTAAGAAAAGATGATGATTCAAAGTCTACATATCAGAGGCAATACAGGTCAATGATTGGTATCCTACTATATGTGACAACATCCAGACCAGATGTAATGTAGGCAGTTGGAAAGGTGGCACAATTTCAAGCAACACCAAAGGAATCACATGTGTTAGCAGTGAAGAGGATTTTCAAATATCTCAAAGGAACATAATATTTTGGATTATGGTATCCAAAAGGAAAGGATCTATCTCTTATTGCCTACACATATGCAAATTAGGCAGGTTGTATTTATGACCGACAAAGCACCAGTGGAGAAAATTTCTACTTGGGTGAGTGTTTAGTATCATGGCTAAGCAAGAAACAATCATCTATATCTCTATATACAGCTGAGGAAAAGTATATTACAACAACAACATGTTGTACATACGGTCTTTGGATGAAACAAACTCTGACATATATATAGGTTGAGTATGGTGAGCCCATTCCAATATATTATGATAATAGAAGTGCCATCAGTATCTTAAAGAACTCAGTAATGCACTCCAAGACGAAGCACATTCCAATAAAGTATCACTTTCTATGGGAATATGTTGCAGAAAAGAACATCAGAGTTGAGTATGTGGGACAAAATAACAAGTGGCAGACATATTTAGAAAACCACTTCCATGGGAATCCTTTGAGTATCTTCGCNATAGTTCGGTTATGGGGACCAGCCTCAGATGGAAATATACCTTTTCCATTGAAGACAAAGGGGGAGAGATTTATCATATGCAGAGGATAAAGGTTGAGTATGATGAGCCCATTCCAATATATTGTGATAATAGAAGTGCCATCAGTATCTTAAAGAACTCGGTGATGCACTCCAAGACAAAGAACATTCCAATAAAGTATCACTTTCTACAGGAATAGGCTGCATAAAAGAACATCAAAGTTGAGTATGTGGGACAAAATAACAAGTGACAGACATCTTTAGAAAACCACTTCCACGGGAAGCCTTTGAGTATCTTCGCTAGAGACTCGGAGCTATTTCTACTCCAAAATGAATGCTTTTGAATGCTTATCTTCTATGTATTAGATGTACACGAGGAAGCACCATAAAGAAGATAGTTCGGTTATGGGGACCAGCCTCAGATGGAAATATACCTTTGCCATTGATGACAAAGGGGGAGAGATTTATCATATGCAGAGGACAAAGGCAAGATTCCAGGGGGAGAAATAGTCACAGAGATGCAGAGGACAGAGGCATGGTTCCAGGGGGAGCATGAATGATATGAATTCAGTATTGCATGAAATTATTTCAGTATTGCATCATATTGTCTCCATCAATTCCAAAGGGGGATATTGTTGATTAAGGTTGGTTGTCATTGATGTCAACCCTTGAAGAAAGTCCGATAGCAAATTCTGGTAGCACAAAGGTTTGGGTAATGGACCCAATGTTGTTTCATGTATAATGGTATGATTTTTAAATGTTTGAAGGTAATATTATTTTATATGGATAGTACATGTCATTCCATTTCCGGTGGTATGTGGAACATCACATAAATCCTCATGGTTTAAGAGTTATGGCCATGAAAAGTTGGAGAACCCTAATGGACCCAAGTTTGTTTGATGGATAATGGTATGAGTTTTGATATATTTGCAAGTAATACTATTCTATATGGGTAGTACATATCATGCCATTTCTAGTGGTATGTGGAACGTCACATAAATCCTCATGGTTTGAGAGTTATGGCTTTACGAAGTTGAAGGACCCTTATATGTCATCTAGAAGCCCCAAAAGGTCAAAGTAGTCAAAGTGGTTTAAGAGATTTTAGAAGGTAAATAATAAATTTAAGTGATGAGTGTAATATAATTCAAAGTGAATAAAAAATAAATTATTTAAATAATAAATTTAATGGAGAAATTAGAAGTGGGTTAACCCTAAAATAAGGAAAGTGGGAAAGGTGACCTAGAAGATGCTTCTAAGGAAGCTACTTGGAGAGTATAAATAAGAGGCAAGGATCTCTCATTTTATATAAAAATTGAGAATATTGAATATATATAGGTTACTGAGGTAACCAAATGATATCTAAGTCGAATTTCAGAGGGAAGGTGAAGAAAAGAAGGTCGGAATTCAAGGGAGGATAAATTCTTTTGATGATGATTTCTAAGGAATGTTATTTACAAGTCATCTCAAAATTTTCGCAATAACATTTTTTATATAATGATTCAGACCATGAAATTGATAGGCCATTGAGGAAAAATATTCAAGTATCTATGGTAAAATTTTCATCTTGTGGGTCATTGTATTTTTGGAGTTACACTCCGTGGAAAATAGGGTTTGTGGTTAGTCCTAAAACTAGTCTAAAACATGTGTTTCAGGTAAAAACATCATAACTTCTTCATAATAGATCCAAATTTCGTAAGACCAAATGTGTTATTTATAGTACAATATTTAGTATTCTTTGTAACATTTTCATATCCATTCAACAAATATTCTGTGTGGGGCACGCTCTATAAGGTCGATCTCTAAAATAAGACAGAATTCAGCAAGCTATGCCATTTTTGCTATAACTCCTTTTCTGAGAGGTTCCAAGTAGTGACACCTGAAGGAATTGCATAAAACAAACTGAAGAAAATTGTGTATTATTTTCATATATTTATTCATTACAAGTACATAGTTGTGATTATTTCAAGTTAGGGTTGTTGACTAATCCCAAACTAGTCATGTGAGACTAAAGAAACATTTGATGAAAATGCTAGTCTCTTGTTGTGAAAGTTAAGAAAGGTTTGAAAGTATGTGATAATATACACCAGGTCTCTTACAAATTTACAAACCATATTTGGATGATGAAATTGATGAGGGATTTTGGTTAAGGTACATGTTGGGTACATGGTTGAGACAAGTAGTTGATGAGTTGGCACATACATGAGGTGTATAGTTGATGATGTTGGCACATATTGATGAGTCATAGTTGATGAGTAGTTGACACATGATTGATACATACTTGGTACATAGTTGTATGCACTTGTTTATGGTATAGGTTGGTGGATGGTTGATGCACTTGTTTATGGTATAGGTTGATTGCAAATTGAGGTACAGGTTGATGCATGGTTGATGCATGATTCAGGTTTATTGGTACAGGTTTACAACGACATATCTCATAGTGATAGTGTGACAGTGGTTCCATCATTCTAATTCTAATTTAGGGTGGTTGGACGGGGCAAGGAAAGGTGGTTGTAGCCACCTTCCATTTGTAGTTAGAGAACATAGGGAGTTGTAGCCAGAGAATAGGGGAGCTGGAGTTTCCTTTAGGTTGTAGCCTGAGAAATAAGGTGGTTGGAGCCTCCTTCCAGTTGCAGCTGGAAAACAGAGGAATTTGGTGCTTCCAATGAATGTAATTCTTCAAGACTATAAGAAAAATAATTTCGTGGTTTTCTCTCACTTTGGGTTTCCATGTAAAATATTGGTGTACTGTGTATGTGTATGATTGTTCATTTGTTCATTTCTTATTTACTCTGCAGGGACGATAATGCTACATTGATATAACACTTTGATTATATGGTTGTTGGTTTACTATTTACCTTCTCAAGATATCCAAGTTATTGGCCTAGGGTTCATGTCATTCAGGGTTCCAACAATTCCTCTAAAACTATCATCCCTCCTGGTAAACCAAAAGGCAACACAGCACCCGAAAGGTAATGCACAGTCTCACCTAAGATAGCTTTAAATGGGTGGCTGTAAGACTTAGGTGTTTACAGCCTAGGACAGAGTAGGGGATAGGGGTTTCTTGATTAAAGACAGGTACCATGAGCTATAAGGTAAACTACTTATCCCTTGAAGTCGCATACATATATTTCATAGTTTAATTCTAGCAAAGTATAAACAGATTCGTAACAATGTGCTAACTCATTCATCAAGATTAACCATTAATTATTGAAATAAAGAAGAGACATGCATACATTCAACATATTACATGATTATTACCATTCTTCACCCCCTCCTGGGCTACATCCACAAATATTTGGATCTTGGCTCTTTTATTATGGCATTTCTACATTCCTGGCACCATGCGCTTACAATTCTCCAAAAAATTGGGTAAGATCTATGTGAGGTGAACTAGATCACACCAGGCTCTACAGCCTATGGTCTAATCCTTAGATCTACCTTCCCTCGTATCTTATTTGCTCAACAACTTACAAAATCATTTCATATAGCTAAAATAACAACAAAACCTAACCCCCAACAACAACAATAATAACAACAACCATCCTCTCCTTCTATATGATACTTTCGTATCTATATTTATACATTTCGAGTTCTTCCCCCTTTTATAGAATATTACCAAAACCCTAACCCTTCTTATGTTAGGTCTTTCTCCCATGCACATGTTGTTCTTCCTCCAGCTGCCACTTTCCTTTGTGCACGCTTTCTTGCATGCGCGCATGTTGTTCTTTTGCCAATTGTTACTTAATTTTTCTGCACACTTTCTTTTCCATGATCGTTCTTCTTTCCCCTTTGTTCTAGTGCCAACAAGCCCCCAACACTAACATGTGACTCATCCCGAATCACCTAATTTCTCTATGCTTCCTCGATCTCCTTGGTGATCATATGGAACTGTTCCTACAACTCTGCTACTTTTGTCAATGCCTGCACGGTTTTCTCCTTGATGGTGTCGACTGTCTGAGCTGCCACTTCCTTGCTCATCAGTTCTGCACATTCTAGTTGATTCTGTGTTGTTTGTTTTCTGGCTTCTTCTACCTACGCAAGTACTTCTGCTACCCATTCCTGCAATGGTTCTATTTGAGCTTGACACTGCTACTTATGTGTTTGCGTAGTGATAAGTTATTCCTATATCTTCTTCAAATCTTGTGTTCCCTTGACCCATTATGGAATTGGTATGGTCTTATGTCACTGCTTGAGTTCTTGGATCATTGCATTGATCCTCTCCTCCTCCTTTTCCTAGTTTTGGACCCATGGATCATCTTCCAGCCTTGTCCAAAGTTGCGTTGCTTTATCCAGTAAGTTGGTTGTCATGTTGACCTATTTTTCTAGCTCCTGCAGTTGCATTTCTACTTCCTGATTCCTTTGTTCCTTCACTGCTGGTGGAGTTGTCAGTCTAATATGTCCGCGTAGAGTCTCGATCGCCTTCTGATAGTGATCAATTGCCTCTGTAATTTGGTCGATCTTTTCTGGGGCTAGGATTTCATTTCATTGAGAAATAGTTGGAAGTTTCCCAAAAATTTCTTCCACTCTGCGTTCCAGCTCATTTCTATGTTCTTTCTCCTCCCGAGTTTTAGATCTGTCTTGTGCACAAACTGTTTCTAGTGCTTCCTACTTCTTTGTTGCTTGTTGTAGCTCGACTAATTTTTTATGTGCTCGTGATTACATCTCGTGGTCGATGCTAACCTGTAGTTTGTATAATGCTCTTGATGGAATCCGTGTCAAGACCAATTGGATATGATCCAAATCCTTTAGTGGTTTCTATCCCACAATTGCATCCATTCACAGAATGCTAGGATTTATGTAGACCATGGAATGTGTGTGTGGTATCAAAAGAAATGGGTCATTTTATTATACCTCCACCATTTCTATGGTCTA
>JASDQU010339851.1:0-12463 GCA_032191745.1 Picea mariana
CTATTTTTGTAATATTATTGGATTTTGGGGGATTCAACTCTATCTTGTTTGATATGAGCATTAGAATCCTGAACTAGTTTAAATATTGTTCACTCTTGGTAGTAAAGACATCTTCGATTTGAACACATTATGGACATGTAATTTTCAAGACTGTATGGACAAGTTGTTCACTCCTCGGCTTTAGACCAGCATGGGGATTTCCCGTTACGTTTTTCCTTTTATATTATGGAATGTTAATATGTTATACAACTTTAATCTTATCAACATATGATATTTCATTTTATTCAGCACTTTAAATTCTGTTTGTAATTTGTTGTTCATATATTACATCTGTGATCATTATTTCATTTAAATATCATTGATTTATGCTTGATGTTAAGTGATGTATTACATGAATGATATATTTTAAATTTCTTTTACTATAACTGTTCATCATTACAAGATCAATGGATCTATATTTTCATTACTCTGCTCTTATATCTTTGCTCCAAAAATACCTTTGAGTTTATTTTGGGAATGTTAGCATTAGCCTATTACAGGTTTTCTCATAGGAAAGATAGTTGGGAGTTTGAATTGCACAAGGACATAAACTTATTACCTACATGTTAGTTTATTGGTATTTTATTTTAATTAGATTATCCACAAATGAAATAGGAGCAGTTGGAACTAAGATTTGCCTGTTTATCCGTTCTTATTTCAAATGTATTTTATTTATATTTTTTACTTCTTTAGATTTTATATATTAAATAGAAAAATATAAAATGCATGTGCTTTCTTTATCTACTTCATAAACATCTTTTGCAAAACATTGATTTCGCAAGACATCCAGGAAAACTTGCAAATTGTAAATACCTTGTTCATAATCACATGCTTATATTCACGTTTGTGTTTTAACACTTGTAAATAATTCATGCTCATAGTATTCTAGTTTCTCTTAGATTAGTTTCCTTTCTTTTATTATTTTAGGATTTTAGTTGGCCAATGGATCCATTAAACCTGTCACGTCATTTCATTCCAAACGGCTTGGGTTATTAAGACAACCCCAGTCCGAATTTGACCTTCTAGTTGATGGTGTGTCACTTATGCCCATCAATAGGGAGTCATCCAATGACGTATCAACAAGTGCAGTATCTGTACATTGGCCACAACCATGGTTTTTACAAGAACCCTGGTCAACAGCCTAAATTTTCTTGGAAACCTAGTGCCAGCCAAATTCTAGGCTCCTTCCCTCCTGTACATACTCAATAGCCCAAGCTACCTTTTCTGGCAACGTTGCATTTTCCATACTTTTCAATATTGTTAGATGACCCAATCTATCACAATCTGTGTTGGCCTCCTATGCCGACCAAGTTGCCCTCAAACATTCCAAATTTTGAAGGTAAGCCTAACAAAGATCCAGGCGATCATGTGACCCCATTTAACCTATGGTGCTCATCCAAATCATTAAGAGATGACTCCTTCCAGTTGCTTCTATGTCAACGCACTCTTATCGGGAGTGTCGCGAAATGGTACATCGAACTCGACTGCTCAAGATACTCTACTTTTTGCGAATTGGAAATGGTTTTTCTAAACCATTTTCAATTACCTGTTAGATACGATGTCGGCACCGAGTTGTTGGCCAACTTTGAGAAAACAAATGATGACCATAACTCAGATCAAATTCGATAATGGCAGCGTCGGAAGAGTTTGATAAAAGTACCAGTGCCACCAGCATTCCTGCTGGAGTGGTTCCTTAAGTCTTTGGTACCCCAGTTATCCAAAGACATTGCAACATTGAGAGTGTTCTCTGAGGAAGAAGAGATAATGAGAACTCAACAACTAGAACTAATATACTCCCAATCTGGTTTACTTTACGAAGTTTGTCTATATGCATCATGGTCCATTCTTGACAAGACCAAATAGAAGTTTGGACCACATGCCGATGGTATTGTTGGTTCAACACAAGCGAAGCCCATTGATCAGTTGTTGAATCAATTGCAAAAGTTGTTGATACAACAGAAAATGGATAAACAAACCATTATCTTGGCTTCTCCCCCTACTCAAATGTTAGATGTACATAGTGTGCAATCGACAAACCCGAAGGCCAACCGACAGGTTGGCGGAAAGAAGAAACAACAAAAGAAGGGTAAGGGGGATAATAAACCCACCAATAATGTTGGTGGGGGAAACATAGAGAAAATAAAGTCGAAGTATTCATGTAACCTTTGAGTGGAAGGCCATCCAACTCACTTTTTCCCTCGTCTTGGGGAGGTCCAAACGTTACTAGCGTAGCAATAACCTGTTGTGTTAACAAACCCATTTCCACATGGGAAAAATTTAAATCAAGCCTCTGTGAACACGGATGGGGTAGTCAGGGACCCCCTTCGTCATCTAATAATCCCTCGACCTTGAATTTTTATATGTTGAAAGGTGATACCCACATAGTGACTAAGACACACGATTACAGAATGCCAAACACTTTTGAGAAGGGTAAAGAAGCCGAAAACCCATCTGTTCCTCTCCAGATCGAGAAGACGTTGGGTGAAACAATAACACGTATCCCGAAAGGGGCATTCATGAAAAATTCCTATAATCCAAATGCGAGGGCCTTCCAAAACTACTCTGTGGTGGAGGATTTGTCACAAACCCCTTGCGCAATGTCTGCTTTGGAGGTCCTCCAGAGCTGCCCTTCATAGAGAAAGGCTATGTTAACTTCCTTAGGATCTATTGAGACTCGTAATCCAGGAACGATCATGCTTGATATGACTGAATTGATACATCATCTCCCATACCATGTCGTGTTTCAGATAGTAGTGGCTTACACCATGAAATCTTTTACCCGAAACATTTTCCACACGGTGGTTGATGAGGGTGCCTCAACATGCATGATTTTTTTGGCATGTTGGAAGGCCATTGGCCAACCCTTTTTGTCTGTGTCAACTACTCTTGTTACTGCTTTCGATGATCATTCGTTCAGACCACATGGAATCATTCCTTCTTTCTCCTTGTAGCTAGGAGGAAAGACCGCATGCATCAAATTTGAAGTGGTCGATGTCCCTCTCGACTACAATATCTTTTTAGGAAGGAGTTGGACCTATGCTATGCATGCAGTGGTCGCCACAGTTTTTTGAGTCTTGTTGTTTCCACATGAGGTTCAGATCGTGTCCATTGATCAGTTGTCTTTCTCCTATCCTGACCCTTCATCGCGGGTATCCATGGTCTCGATGATTGATAATCCACATCCCATAATCGTCAATATAGGGGTTGGTTTGTGCCCACCTTTTATGGGTACTTTCGATTACCCTCCTCCGTTCGACGATTTCAAGTTCATATCGAATGTCCTCGACCAGCCTAAGGATGAAATCTTTCAAGTGTCATCATTCTATATGACTTACCTTAATGATCCATGGAATCTTCCTTCCCCATTGGCCACAATGGAAGGGATAAGGAATCATGGAATGGCCATGCCTTTTTCCATGACAGAGGTTGCATACTCTATAGTCCAACAATCTTTCGTCAACCCTAATCTGACTCCCACATAGGAGTTAGATCCAGTTTTCAAGCCTACTTGGGCTCAATGTTCCCTCGCCACTATTGATTCCTTAGACTTGGTCTTTCCCTCTGATGAGGTGATTATAGAGGCATTGACTAGTCCAGACAAACCCTGGGATGATCTCCATCACAGATCTTATTTTCTCCTAGAGTTAGGAAGAATTGAGGCAGGTGAATTTGTGTTGACTATGACTGGAGATAGGTCTTGTCCTATCAATCCTTTACCTATGCACGCGGTTTATGTCGAAGGTAATATGGAAACCATTGCTAAAATGATACCTATCGATATCTCCAGAACCCCTGGCATCGTGGAGAATGTCTTCGTCGGAGTGGACTTCTCCCCCGAGGAGATTCAAATCTACACTGATTTATTTAAACAATTTTGTGACATTTTTTCCTGGTCTTATGAGGAAATGCTAGGCATAGATCCAAGAATCCTCGAACATGAAATAACGACTTACCCTGACGCCAAGTCTGTCTGGAAAAAGCTTCATCTAGTTAATCCTTGGAAAGAAACAACTATTAAGGATAAATTAGAGAAACTACTCAAAGTTGGTTTCATCTACCCCGTTCAGTTGACACAATGGGTGTCAAATCCTGTTTTGGTCAACAAAAAGAAGGGAACGATTCGCGTATGTATGGACTCTCGTGATTTGAATAAGTCCTATCCAAAGGATAATTTCCCCACCCCATTCATTGACCAAATAATTGATGAATGCGCAGGCTATGAGGTATTTTATTTTATGGATGGTTTTTCAGGATACAATCAGATACATATTAAACTCGAAGACCAACATAAAACAACTTTTATCTATCCTTGGGGTACATTTTCTTATCAGAAGATGCCTTTTGGCTTGAAGAATGCTGGAGCCACCTTTCAATGGGCCATGTATTTTTATTTCCATGATCTCAAACACATAGTCGAGGCCTATCTCAATGATTTAGCATCACGATCTCGTAAGAGAGTTGATCATCCCATGCACCTCCGACATATCTTTTAGCGATGTCGCTACTATCGGATTCGCTTGAATCCTAACAAATGCAGTTTTTGCGTGACATCAGTTCATCTCTTAGGTTTTATAGTTTTGACAACATGGATCATGGTCGATCCTCTAAAGGTTGAGGCGATAGTTCAATTGCCTCCCCCGTGCACATTCCCTCAGCTTTAGAGTTTACAGGGAAAATCCAATTTTCTCCGATGTTTTATCACAAACTATGCTGAGATCACTAAAGGGTTTATGATTTTACTAAAGAAGGGAATCCATTTCCATTGGGATGAAGCCACTCAATGCTCATTCAAATCTTTGAAACATGCCCTCACTTTTTCCCCTCTACTTCGGCCACCCAATTATAATAAAGATTTCTTATTTTATTTTGTTGTGGCAAAGTCGACCATCGGTATGGTATTAGTTCAAGAGGACGATATACTTGAAGAAAATGTGATTTATTACCTAAGTCAAGGCCTATTTGGACCAGAATTAAACTACACCCACATTTAAAATCTTGCATTGGCAATAGTACATGGTTTCTAGTGGTTCTGTCATTATATCATGTTTCACAAGACCACCATCATTGTCATTGTGAATCTGTTCCAATACGTGTTGACATGACATGTAATTGGTGGAAATATCAGTATATGGATTGTTTTCCTCCAGGAATTTGACTTGGATTTTTTTTTCTATGAAATCTAAGAATTCACTGGTCTTTGCGGAACTTATCTCAAAACTTTCGATTTAGTCAAGTGATGTTACGCCTGAAGAATCACTGATTAAAGGAAATCGTTTTCTGATTTCATCTTTGGACCCCTGGTATGGAGATATACTAGTCTATCTCTAGATTTTGAAGTGCCCCACAGCTACTTCTCGTGATGAGAGTCGACATATACGCCATCAGGAAAAAAACTATCTCATACTTGAGGACACTTTGCATCGTCAAGGTGTAGATTGAATCCTTCGTCAATGTCTCACTCATGAAAAAGTGAAACTCATTCTTAATGAATGCCATATTGGAGCATGTGGTGGTCATTTGTCTGGGTTGGGAACAATCCAAAATATTCTATGAGCTAGTTACTTTTGGCTGACATTAATCAAATATTGTGTTGAATCGGTCAAGAAGTGCTACCCATGTCAAATCTTCTCTCGGAAGATGAGGGTACACCTCGTTCCTATGTTTCCAATCATTATATTTGGCCCCTTCACCAAGTGGGGGATTGATTATACTACATTCCACCCCCCTTCAGCCAGGGGGCATCGTTATATCATCATAGCGGTAGACTACTTTACAAATTGAGTCCAAGCTATGCCAACGTTCAAAGATGATGGCGAGACAAAAACTCTATTTTCGTTCAATCAGATAATAGAAAGGTTTGGCATCCCAAAGGAGATTGTCACTGACCATGGTAGTCACTTCCAGAACAAAATGATGTCTAAGTTAACATCAAATATAGGGTTGAGGCAGGAACATTCATCACCTTACTACCCACAAGAGAATGGTCAGGTGGAAGTTGTGAATAAGTCTCTCAAGACTATTTTGTAGCAAAAGATCAATTCAGCCAAGTCAAATTGAAATTTGATGTTGTACTCGGCATTGTGGGCCTACTGAATGTCTGTAAATAATGCAACCAGTTTCTCAACTTTTCAAATTTTTTACGGGCTGGAAGCAGTCTTGCCAATAGAGTGCTAGATCCCATCTCTAAATATGGAAATACAGTTATTGCCAGACACTTCACCTCTTGAGGAATGGTTATTATATCTTGAGCATCTCGATGAGAAATGTCGTGAAGCAGCCTTGGCTAACAAGGCTCATAAGAAAAAAATTAAGTGTCAATATGGTCGGTCCTTTGTCCTCGGATTTTCTCCGAAGGAAACCTTGTCCTGGTCTAAGATCAAGATAAGGATCCCCTGGGGGCACGCAAGTTCAAACCCATGTGGTTCAGACCTTTCATCATGAAGGAGGTATTAAATAAGGGTGCTTATCATCTGGTTGACTTCGAAGGGAAAGCTTTGGTGGAGCCTATAAATGGTCTCTACCTCAAGAAGTATTACTCGTAGGTGAATCGCCTTGGGTGAATTCTTGTACATATGTATAGTTCTTACACAGTTTAGTTTTTGTCTTTTTGTTTTATGGACGTGTCATTTTTTATGTCATATTTTTCTCTATGGTAGATGTCAAGTGAATCAGAAGTTCTCATTGGGTTCGCGGACGGCACTAGCTGACACACTTGGAGGCTTTATTCCGCAGCTTGGGTGATCTTTACACCTCAAGGCCAGTTTCTATCTTCTGGAGGTATATGTCTAGGTGACGTCAAAAACAATGTCATTGAGTACAACACAGTGATAGATTTGTTGTGTGATGCCTTGTTGCATGGTATCTCTCACCTTTGGGTCTACTTAGATGCACAACTCGTTCTGTCCCAGTTAATGGGGTTTACCGCGTTTATGATCCTACTCTACATAGATGATTCCTTAGGGTACATCTCTTAGAACGATTCTTTGATTACATTCGGTATATCCATGTTCCTAGGAGATTGAATCAAATCACGGATACTCTAGCTAATTATGTACTAGGTTCGCATATTCCACACACATAAAAGAAGCACACACATACACATGTACATACATTGTAAAAATGTGATCCATAAGACATAAAAAGATGTAAATATGCATATATATATATATAGATAGATATCAAAAGTCTTAGAGTACATAGGTGGGTGCAAGAGCCTCAAAAAATAATATGTTTGGCATACATTGCAGGGATTTTTCCCTAAAAAATATACAAAAAGAGTTCCCTCAACATGTAAGTGGTCCACCCTAAGATAAGCACGGGGCCTGTTGGCCCTACCATAGTGAACGATGACATTTTCCAAACACTGGAAAAGTTGGACCCAAGTCCGTGGCACCCCAACTACATGAGGCTACATAGATGATAGGACATCCTCGATCTCGGCCATGGACACTGTACGAGTGAGCGCAGTGAGGTTCCTCTCCACCTGTCTCAACACTCTCTTAGCCTTTTCGGCTGGAGGTCCCCCTGCTGATGTTGTTGTTGGTCCGTCGGTCGTTGTTGGTGCTGCCTCTGGTCAAGGATGCCACCTTCTCCTCACAACATCTATTGGATGCACTGGTCCCACATATGTACATAACAGATACATAGTTGTCAGATACTCTGGTACAAATTAAAATGATATATATATAAATGAACTAAAAATTAAATAACTTTAAAAATAAAAACATACCCATCTCTCCTCTCTCAACTTCGGGAGGTAAGAGCATGTCCAGGTCCCTAGAAAATTTGATCTCGACATAGGGGTAGTCCTCTATCGCCAGAATCTGTCATGCCCACCAGTCAAAAAAGGTGTCTTCTAAGGCCTCTATGGTCCTTCCTCCCCCCTGGTGTGGCATCAATGTTGCCAATCTACACACTACCGGGAGTGAGGCCACATGCCCTCGCATTGTCTCTCATGGATTGAGACTGGGTACCCTCTCAAAAAAGAATGAGCATAGGATAGTACCAAACCCAAAGTTCTTGTTGTTCCACCCACGACACTAGGTGAGTTATCTCTTCATGCATTCTAGCATGGTCGTACTCCAATCAAAGATTCGTGCATTTAAGCACTGCACTGCACAATACATGTGCACCTAGGAGGCCTGATGTAAAGTTGCGAATCCATTGATCCGACCAATGAGTAAGACTATCACTTTCAGTTATAGTTTGGTGATCTTTTTGATAGGCACCTGAGAACCTACTTTCTCAGTACCGACCTCACAATGAAGTTCAATCAATTCAGCAGTGTTGTGAGGCCCGGGGGGGGGGAAGTGTGAAAGTTGACTGGTTCACCTCTCCTTGAGAGGCCAATCAGAAAATAAATGTCTTCAGTCATTGGAGTCAACGAATTCCCCTCGAGCATAAACACCTCAGCATCAGGATGCCAATAATCTACGAAGGCATTCAGCAGCCTGGGTTGTGCCCTCATGAATGGACATGGGAAGAACTTCCACAACGCGCATTGTCTCAATGCAACCATAGTTGTAGGGTTCTCATCAACCAAGATATCTATATCCTCATGCTCCCTCTCCCTCCAATGGACATACATCCTATCAATGACAAGTTCAAAGGGGAGTTAGATCTTGTATTTTCTTTTTCCTTTACCTTTTTGAGGGTGTACGTCGGTTGTAGTGAGCACAGTCATGTATGCACACGTGCAGAGTGTTTTATGCCCATGGGCATATGCGGGCTATCCTTGGATAGCCCGCGTACACGTAGGGCCATCCCTTTTTAATAGTGTGTGCCCCCACCAAAAATAAAATTAATGCAAGAAAGAAGTATTGAAATATAGAAGGAGTTAGTTTGTACTTACTTGGTCTGAGTGGAAGTTTATTTCGTCCTCTAAAGCTCTCGAAATCAATTCTTTTAGCAAAGGGTTGTTTTTGGATTTTTGGTCAATTCTCAAATTGCAATGGTGATAATGAGCTGCCAGCTTCTATTGATAGACTTTTTTGGACCCTTTTGTTGTTTTTTCTGGCTTGAAAATCATTTAATATGGTTCTTTAGTTTCTCATTGGATGTTACGATACACTTCACTTTTGGTTTGGAATTTTTTTGGGGAGATGGGTCACTTTTAAAGGTTCTTTAGTAAAAGTCATTTTTTCAATTTTTTTCATTTAAGTTTGGATTCTACCTCCACTTTTTTCATATCGTTTTCTTTTCCACTTTTACATAGGATCGATCCCACCAAATTGTGACACAAAACCATAATTTTTGCTTTAGAAGTGTCATAATTTAGTGGTAGAACCCACCTCTACATGGATGCCCTAGGTAGATCCTGGTTGTATTTTGGTATCCATGTCGTCATTAACGAATTTAGGCTCAAGATTCCTTGATTAGTATTGTCCTGATTAAGAGTTTGAGCCTCACAGATCTAATATGTTATCACTCTTGACCTCACCCTCGGGACTCCCAGAAAACAAGTCTTCTTTTAAGCCCTTTTCAGACTCTATAAACATGAAAATATTGTTGAGCGATCTTGTTGTCCTTCATGCTCGCCAAACTAAAACTTGAAGGAACGTCTGTCCGACAGTAGTTTACCCCTTTTTCGGTCCGGATGGTCAATTTTACAAACAAATATATGCTCTAGGAACTTTGGTTTGCTAGAAGAGTATTCCAAGGTATAAGTTTAACCCTTTTTCGGGCTTGAGGGACTAAATTTATGAAAAAGGAACCCCCACGGAGTCCATAGTTAATCTCTTTTCAAACTCCCTAAAATTGAAAACATAGTCAAGTGACATTGTTCCTTCACACTCATTAAACTAGTCCAGAAGAACATCCTCTACGGATTCCATAGTTAAGCTCTTTTCGGACTCCTTAAAATTGAAAAGATCATCGAGTGACCTTGTTCTTTCACACTCGCTAATTGGTTCAGAAAAACATCTATTTGCATGAGTTTACCCCTTTTTCTGGCCTATAGATTAAGGAGAAAAAAGGTACACCTTGGGAGATTTGTCTCACCGGGAGAGTTCTCCTCAAACAATTTCACTTTTTTCAGGCTAAGGAGACTAAATCCACAAAAAGGGTGCAAGTCGATAGTTAAGCTCTTTTCAAACTCCTTAAAATTGAAAAGATTTTCGAGTGATATTGTTTATGTCACACTCATTAAAATGGTTTTGAATAGACATCTTTTCGGTGCTAGTTTACTCCTTTTTTTCAAACCGACTAGACTACCTTCAAAAAAGGTGCCCTAGTGGAGTCTTCTTTTGCGCTTTTTGAGACTCTCTAAAAATGAAAAACCACTGAGCTTACCTTCTTTCGTCTCATTTAAAATAACATTGAAGAAATTTATCATTGTTTCCTAATAATCGCATTTGAATCTATGTGTATTTCGCCTAATTTCGGCTCCATGTTGCTCTCAACTGAACCTTTGAAGCATGCCTTATACACAATCCATGTAGCACTTTGCCTTTGCGGCTTGACACCCTGACCCATGCATAAATTTTCTTGAGTGTCCTTTCCCTGCACATGCCTCCTTTCTCTGAGCATTAGTGTGTTCCTTGTGCTTGGAACTAGTATGCTTGCGACATGCGTTCCTCCTTTGTAACGTAGCATTCTTTTATTCTTTTTCAAGCTTTCCAAAATTATTGAAAAAGACAAAAAAATCAAATATACCTGAAAAAGAGGATGAGAAAAGTATTTTCTTTTTATGGCAGCACAATGAGTCTCCCTTGGAAAAAGCACATCCTTTCGTTTGTTTGTCAATATTTTGGATTTAATATGACCTTAGGAAGTTGTTCTCACTACATAGAGTTGTGTCCCTCTCCATTTGGTTATTCTTCCAAACACATGGAGAGTTTGTGTTGCCTCCTGCATCATGAACTTATGTCAATGTCATGCTTCCTGAGTCTGATCATCTGTCGTGATATCCAAGGGAATTTTTACCCAACTTGTGTTGACCTCTCTACAATTTGTCTCTTTCCCTCATGCCCGACCATCCCGAAATTCCAATCAAGTCTTTGTTTGAAATCACTGAATTTCTCTGCCTGATCACCGAGATCCTCTTGTATGTTCCCCGACGAGCCATCGAAGATCTTTGGGTAGTGAATTCATACACTCACATTACACTCCTGCCCAAGTTCTAAAGATCTTGAATTTATTGCTCGAGCTCTGAAAGCCTCATCTCTGGCCATCAGGCGTGGCCATCAGGCGTCATTGGCTTCTTGAAGATGGATACTATACATTTATATCTTGGATTTTGAGATGTAGATCCATTATGTATTGCTCGCGTATACACTTTATATAGTTATATTACATCAATCTGCAATGTATTTGATTGGTGGCCATGATTTATTTCATCCTGAGCATGGGTATGCTCTCCTCGGTGACACAATTATTATTTTTGCAGATGGCACCTCCCGAACTCTGGTCCTGGGCTCACTCGCTTTGTACGTTGGTGAAGATTTGTAATGTATTTCAGCCATCAGATTTTATTATAGCCTCACACATTAGGGAGCATCTATTATAACCCTAAATTGCACCATGCATGCATACCTGGCATCAGGCCATCTTACTTGCTATTTTTGCCAAGCCATCACTGAGCAACTCTTCTTAAAAAACATATTTTTTAAGATGTTCCCACCCTGCACCATTACTACCCATGTAAACATGCTTTATGCACCACCAAAGATCGCGTACGTACACTATATGCACCAATACATCCCTCGTATACTCACAAAAGTTGTAAAAAATAGAAATTTGCAAGGAATTCGTTGAGATTACGGGCTATTGGGTAGTTTTCCAACTGTCCCATCGCCTATAGCCCATCACGAAACTGAATAACCATCCTTTTTGTCATATAAAAGGAGGTTTTTGGGTCTCATTCCAAGGCTAAGAATAAGAACATTGAAACTCTACCCATTTCACTTTCCCCCCTTCCCCAAGAATTTGCAGCCACATTGTGAGTTTTGAGCCAGAATTCCCTATTCTTGCCTTTTTTTCTCCATTGCAATCCTAATCCATTCCCTAGAGAGAGATGAAGAGGATAAATATATGTGGAAACACAGTTGGATCTTGGTGAATAGGATCTGAGACCAAATTCTAGGAGAAGTCGTCGATCTCATTGTAAGTAACTTTGTGAGATTAATAAAAAGGAATACTTTTTCTGTCCCGAATATGATGTGTTCAATCTTTGTGTTTGATTTATATTTGATTATGACATATAACCCACTAATTCATATATGATAAGCATGTTTGTAGTTATTTGTTTGTTTGTTTACAAATTCAGGTCAGCCTTGGGAGGAGACTTGTAGTCGAGGAACAACTGAACACAAAAGGATCGACACTGGACACAGAGTTTAAGGTAGAGTTACCGGATCTTTTTACCTTGTGTTTATGCATGAATGTGGGGTGTATTTGGGGTAGTTGTTAAAAAGTAGGAGACTTT
>JASDQU010339859.1:0-12463 GCA_032191745.1 Picea mariana
GTTCGGCCGAAAAAACAATGACGGAAAAAAAATATCCGGCCGACCAAATTTCTTCACGCAAATAGAGGGCTCGGTTATGGGTCCGTTCGATTTGACGTTTATGTTTTCGGCCGAGCAATAGTTCGGCCGAAAAATATATGTTTCGGCCGAAAAATATATTTAGTTCGGCCGAAAGTTGGTTTTCCGAAATTTTGGAGACCAGATTGTCACGAAAGTGTAACCCACCTTCGTGATTCCACCCGAAGAAAAAACAAATATTACTCAGATCTATTGCAAAAATAAATATATTTGCAAACACGATTGACAAGTAAGAACCATAATATTATACCTTTATATATATGAAAGCAATGTTCGCTTTCCTCTTCGAGGGCAAGGGGGCAACCTCCAATAGAGAAGAGCTCCACTTAAAAATGATTTCAAAAGACATATTTTACATTTCTTATATATCTTTATATAATAATTTATACCTCCTAGGAACACTCTAGAGAAGGAAATTTCTAATAGACAGAACCTTATAGTAAGCCTTGTTACATTTATTTTTTTCACACTACTACATGGGCCTTATTTACTAGTGATGGCCTCTATACATATCAATACATAGTAACATATCTATATACATAGGGCGTTAAGGAGGTTAGGACCCTAGAATTCCCTCCCACTTAAAAAACATCATTTTCCTCATGGTTGGAGATGAGGGAATTGTTGAAGAATCATTGTTGATTCCTAGGTGGCATCCTCTAGCTGTGTATCCTTCCATTATATTAGGACTTCTTGGATAGTGTATTGGAAAAAATGATGGTAAGCTTGTTTGTCAAGGATATCCTTAGGATACAACCAAATAGAACCTTCTTCATCCAATTTAGGAAAGCTAGATTGAACATGACAATTAGAGCCAACCACTTTCTTAAGTAGGGCACTAAGGGGGGCAATAATCTTTCCACAATTTTTTAAAACTTTATATTGCACCCTATTAGACCAAGGAAACCTCCTAAACTTTTAAGAGTCTTAGGATGTGACTAATCCTTCATTTATTCAATTTTCTCCAGATCCTCTCTTACACCATCATTACTAACAATATGACTCAAATATTCTGCTTTAGATACACCAGAGGCACATTTGGGATTTATGAGAAATAGTTAATGATGATAAATTAGTTGGAAGACTTGATCCACATGGGTAGCATGGGATTTCCAAGTTTTATTGTAGATTATGCCATAGAAAGGGTTGAAACATGTGGTTTGTGAGACTTTGGAAGGTGGATGGTGCATTGAAAAGGATGAAGGGAATCACTAAGAAATCATAATGGATTTCATGAGTGTGAAAAGTAGTTTTGGGAATATAAAACTCCTTGATATGAATTTTGTGATAACTGGAACAAAGATACTTTTTGGTAAAAAAATTGAGCACCTTATCCAACATATCATGAATGACTGGGAGACCTTGGTTGGTTTCACAGATTGATTCGTGTTTGGCTCAAATGGATTGCATGTTGGGATGGATGGGTAGGGAAGTGGTCTCAAACACCTGAATGACATGGAACTAGGAAAGAATGCTTGGATGTATCCTTTTAAAAAGCTTTTCCATGTGGCATGATTTGATGATCTATGAAGAGCTAGTTGTGATGCCTTGGAAAGTGTAGAGATATCCTTCCTTCTAAAATCTTATGGATAACTCCTTGAAATACATGGTGATCGACCCAACTGTCCTTAACCATACAACACCCAAAACAATGTCACAACCACCAATTTCAATAGAAAACATGTGATTTTTCAAAGAATAATCTCCCATTTGAAGCCATACATTTTCACAAAACCCCCCACATTTCATGGAACCTCCATTAGTAATCATGATTTGAAAGTTGTTCATTGCATGTATATAGAAATGTGTTTCCTAGGCTACCTGATAGTGAATAAAGTTATGGGTGCTACCACTGTCAATTAAGATAATGAATTTATGATGCTTGATGTAGCCAATCAATTTAAAGGTTTGGGGAGTTGAAATACTAGTCAAGGCATGTAGGGATATTTGGGGTTCCATGTTTAGTTGATTAAAGGGAATAATGTTCTCAACTAGTGGAGGCAAAGGTTCTTGAGATATCATCAATGTCTTCCTTTGAAATGGCCATAAAGAGTTTATGATCCTTACATTTGCGCCTAGGAACATATTTTTGTTCACAATTGTAGTAGAGACCCTTAAGTTGGCGCTCTGTCATTTCATCATGAGTTAATTTTTGGGTCTTGAAAGGAGGGGAGGGAGGAGAATGATTGGCGAGACAAGGACCGAGAATAAAGTATTTATTTATTTATTTTTGCATTTACAAACTTTTGGGCTTCCTTGGATCGTAGATAGGATTTGATGCAAGTAGTAGGGCGAGCCAATAAGACTTGGGAGTGTATCTCTTCCTTTAGACCACTAATAAAACATTATTTGAAGAAGGTATATGACATGCATTTGGTGTGGAAATCAAGTTGCTCAAAATCATAGATGTATTCTTCAATTGTACCAGATTGTTTAAGCTTGGTAAAGCGGCTAAAATAATGTTTTTGGTTAAAAAAAATCATAGATATTTTCTACAAATTGAGTCCAAGAAATATAACCTCTATGGGAGTTCTTACACCATTTCCAATGCTCGGGATCTAAATACAAATCACCCGCACAAAGTTTCATCAAGTCACCAATGATTCCATGCAGTGAAAATTAGTGTTCCATCTGAGTGGCCCAGCCTGTGAGGTTAGAGCCATCAATTGTTTTAGATCCACTTTAGGGAGTCTCAAATCATGAATAAATTGGTTAGAGTAAGGCCCCATGTGATTGGATGATTCAAATACCTTAGGTTGGATGAACTATTTCTTGAATTGATTTATGAGTTAGCCTATACGTTCAGGAAGTGAGCTTAGTTTGTTGATCTTGGCATTAACCGTGGAAACATTTTTCTTGGAAAAAAATTGAGCTTGATCTATTTTGTGTTGCAATTCATCACACACACCATGTCCAAGTGAGTGACCTAGGTGTTGAAATATTAGTTTCAGGAATCCATATGGATGGGGCTCACAAGAGAATGGTTATTAGAGAGTGGGAATAATGTGATCATAACTTCTTTCTAGAACTATTGGGATAGGCGTGGGTTGTTGGAGTGAGTGGGTCCACACACTAAAATTCTTACTGGAGAGTGGTACCAACATGATAATTTTTTTATGGGGCTATTGAGATAGGAAATGGGTAATGGGGTGCACAGGTCCACTAAAAAAAGGCTTATAGTAGAGTGGTATCACGATGATCAACACAACACAACGAATTTATTGAGATAGGTCCCAAATAAGGGTGTTGGTGAGACCACTTTGTACTATCTTTTTTTATCGTATGGAGTATACTCTTTCTTAAAGAATACAACATTGATAGAATGCTCAAATTCTTAATATGGTATATTATGTAGGAATTTCGCTGGCTGGTAGGAGTGAGCAGGGTTTCTAGTGACTGACAACTCAAATTTTCAACACAACCCCTTGTTTTATGTGCTTCATGGACTGGTAGCAAGGAGTATGGCTTTAAGGGTCCTAACGACAAGGAAGTGTCCTATGCTATATCTCTATGATATATGTGTTAGGTAAAACAATAGTACTTGGCCCAATATTGTATGTATCTAAATAAGGATTTCCAATCATACCCTTAGCCATACTACTCAATTACCTAGGTACTAGAGAGTAATATTCCCGGGTGATGTTCTCGATACCATTATAATAGTCATGTGATAGAACAACTAATCTAAAGATGGTTTTAGGACACCTATATTACTTTTTATATACCCAAGGGTATGTGGAAGTGAAAATATATATAGGTGTCGTATGATGCATTACTACTTAAAGGGTACCAACATGGGTTACAAGGTTTTCCAACTAGGTGAAACCTCTTGTATTTATTTCATGTATGTTTTCCCTATTATAGGTTTAACCACCGAATGAAAGATGTTTGTATTATTTATAGATGTCGGAACACATCTCTATCCTAAAAAGAAAAATTACTCTAAAAATGTGATTAGGAAAGTGCTCTCATACCACTTGTGGTGTGCCAATTAGAAAAATTCAGAGAAAAAATTATAGATATTACTCATATCTATTTCAGAAAGAAACATATTTTCAAAAACAATAGACAAGTAAAAACCATAATATTATACCTTTATATATATGAAATCAATGTTCACTTGCCTCTTCAAGAGTGAAACATTCAATAGAGTAGAGTTCTGATTACAAATAATTTCACAGGACATATTTTACATTTCTTATACATCTTTATATGGTACTTTCTACCTCCTAGGGACATTCTAGAGAAAGAACTTTGTAGTAGGAAGAACTTTCTAGTAAGCCTTCTTACATTTATAATTGCTTTTACAATACTACATGGGCCTTATATACTAGTGATGGTCTCCATACACAACAATACATAGTAACATATATTTATATACATAGGGGGTTGGGGATTTTAGGACCCTAACACTCTCTATTGTTTCCTTATGCATCTCCCCACGTAGGAATATGTAGAAAACAATGACTTTGTTGTTGATTGGTTCAATGCTCTAGTTACTTGCTTGTAATGTCAAGCTCGATTAGAAATTAGCTACTATGCATGAATGGCTACAACCAACACAATTTGATTGTCACCAATGTCCAACCAAAATGACTTCAATGTATCCCAAATTGCAATTGGATGTATGACAAAGCTATTCATTAGCTAGAATGAATGATCTCAATGCCAATAGATAATTACTATTGCTTAATATTCAACTAGTGCTCTACATTCATGGTGAAGGATTTATAACATGATATTAAGGGTTTGCAATATGTATTTCTTATTCATATTCTAATGGATTATGTCATGTATAGAATTACACAAACCAATTTCCAAGGGACCTAGTTCTTCATGATCTTCTAGGGGACCTAGTTCTTCATGATCTGATTTGAATACTATTTAAGGAGGTCGTCTTCTGCCACAACACTCCAGCACTCAAATTCTCATTATTTGAAAGAATGAACTTGAGTAATTTTATTATTTCATTGAATTAAAACCAATCAATACTAGAATTATTTCAGTTGCATCAATGCTTTCCTCAACATTTTCTTTAATGGAAAAGAAAAAGTAAAAATATATAGGACCAAAAATTTCTCTAAATTGGATTCTTCAAGCTCCAAAGTTTCTTATATTCATAAGTTAAACCCAAGAGTTCTTTACAAAAATCCAACTTCTAAACAAGTGGATCACTCTAGCATTGATAACAAAGGACATGACGTGTTTCTCAACTTGCATGCTACCCCAACAATCAATTTAATAACAATCTTTAGTTTTCAAGGAGAAGAGGCCCTTTCAACGTCAAGTTAAAGATGCTCTAGAATTACTACTAGATAAGATCCATAATATATATATGAATGCTTTTGGAAATCAATGAGAAAATGAGGTGCCACGAAACTTGACAAGGGGATGTTTCATTAGCGATGGTATTTGTCCAATTTTAATCAAAGGTGAGAAATAAATAATATGCTACCAATTCAATAATCTAAATGTTGTCTGCAAGCATTCATTCAACAAACAGTCAAATAGGAGAGACTATTTTGTTTTTCCACATAAAGAACTCACCCAACAACTGTTTATGGCCTTTTTGGGATGCATATGACCTATAGGAGAGGCATATGGTCTCAATCATTCATTAATTGTTGTGTTCAAGATGGTTAATAGGTGTGTATGGACTCAAGAAAATTGAAATATTGTGTTCACATTTGTGTTATATGTCAATGGCCTCAACAACCACCAACTCACAGTTGTGGCCTCAACAACCACCAACTCACAGTTGTTTAGGGACAAACTTAGTAATTTAGATAAATAATTTCACTATTCAAATTACAACATCCCTTGATTTGAAATTTGGAATGGAGTGGATAGAGATTATCTTAGAGTTGTTGGAATTTATAAAGTACTACATAAAATAATGGATTTTTGAGTAAGAACCAACATAAATGGAGCTTGCAACTCTTCCTTACAACTATTAATACAACTAAGAGTATCATATTAAACATAGAGACAAGTAGAAGTAATTTCACACATATAATGCACATGACAGTCACAAATAAATATAGAACACAATGTCTTATGTGGAAACCCAAATGGGAAAACCAACTTTGAATGGTTACTCGACTTACATATCAATAATCACATGTTATGATGCAACTCATGGCTCTATAGCCATTCAACCATTTACACATCTAGGCTCTTGTGCATCCTCACCTTTTGGCCAAGAAAAAGCCCTTTGTGAGATAAATAACAATAATATCTAGGAAGAGATGGGGGGTAATGGGAAGGCCAATAGACTTGACCTTTCATTTGTCATTCTTAGCTCTTTTCCCTCCTATTTTCATNATTAACCTATGATTCATTATCGAAATACTTTTGTGTATTGATCTTTATGAACCATTCAACTTTTTTAGATCTATTTTGGATCACACCTTCAGAGGGAGAGGCTTTTTAGTTTCCAAAAGCTTCAAGGAAACCGATCTATGGATCAATGTGACTTATGTCTACTTTAATGGAACATGGTTCTCAACTCTGGCTCTCGATTGCATCTCTAATTTTGGATTGCTACTCACAACTCTAGCTTTAGTTTTGTCTATGGCACTAGATTTGGTTTTTGGATTACTTGTTCCCGCAACACAAAATTATGCTCACCAATTCCCTGATTTAAGAAATCTTCGTATCTAAACTCTTCAATTAGAATTCCTTCTCATATTTAGCATGCAAGTCTCTTTCATTCTCAAACTAGGAGACAATTCATCTTGGTAGCCAATGGAAGCCAAGTTGAATTATAATATTTTCTTATTCAATGAGATCCCAGAAAGTATATGCCATCACACAACAAATCCATGAAAGGAAGAGTGGTCAAGCTTCTTCTACTAGGGTCAATTGCTTTATACAAGGAGCAATTCTCTGTTGCCTAAACATACTTATGCGCACTTTGTCTCTGCAACAATGTCATTTAGATGACAACCTTTTTTTGCAATCATAACACCTTCTTATTCCCACAAAATTTGAAAAGTCGTGCAATGTTTGGTTGTAGGTGAAATCACTACCTACAGTCTTAAGGGCGAAGGAATGCCTTAGTATTAGGATAGTGCAAGGAATTACTAACAAACAAATTGGTGAAACATGAGTTATCTAGCATTTTATTTTCTTTTTCGACTACCAGGGAGTTCCATGGAACTCCCAAATTCATTGAAATTTGTGCACCAACCTCCAACAAATATCCACGAAGGAAATATTATGATGGAAAATTGAAGGAAACAATTGGATTGGGGTTGCCTTTGATGTCAACATGAACATGTTTTTCACCTTGTTTATGGCGTTGAACTTAGGTGCCACTATAACTCCCTAGACAAATTTTTCTCCTTGAGTTGGAGATGCAAGGAGCTCTTCATCCTCTTTAAGATTCACTACCCATAGTCTTCTATTAGTTGTGCAATTTCTAGGATGAATATCTAGATGAAGTCTCCAACACTTTTCTTTTCAATGACCACTCAACTTGTAGTGGTGGTAAAAAATATTGGTGCTACCTAGACTGCTTGACACACTCTTCTTCTGCATGTACCTTTGAGTTTGATGTTGTCTTAGGGATGTCTTAATTCCATTCTTCCTTTGAAAACATGTGGGATTGTGGCATGTGTCTTTCTTCTCCAAAAAATATTCTTCAAGATGGAAGTTATTCTTGAAAAATGAACATACCTTGGAATAATAATAGTTGGTAGTGTTATGGAATTTCTTCCTACAACAATGACAAACAAGAGATGTCTTACATGTTGCATAATTCTTCTTTTTTCTCCAGTTGATTGGCATGCCACTTCTTCTAAGTTTTGGTGCAAGATGAGTCTTTTCCCTTTTCTCATTGTTTCCATTATGCAACTTCCCACAAGAAGGATGGGGTGGTTGTGTGCTACCATCTTCATTTTTTGTTTATCTTTGTTCTAATGAGTAGGCCAAATCTTCCATGTCTTTTGTATTTAAAAATGTGATCTTGGTGCTCATGGCCTTTTCCTATGTGCCATCAAAACCTAGGCCTTCATGCTTGACCCTTAGTTAAGTTATAATGGAGCTTATGACACCTTGACTTCTCTTTCCTATCTATTGACCATCATCTCCCATCCACATTAACAAATTAGAACCAATGCCTCTAGTATGCTTTTAAAAATCACAAAAATGTTCTTGAGAAAGGTTTGAATGTGATATAACAATGTCTATCATAGTCATGGTGTTGGCTTCTCGAGCATCGATGGAAGGTTTCTTTACTTCCTTGGTCTATTGGACAACTTCCTATAGCTCTTATAATGCCTTTCCTTCTCTACCAATTATTGGTGAAACTAAACCATGATTTTATTGAACCACTCCTCCTCCCATCTATCCATTTGAATGAATTTCTCAATCAAGTGCACAAGTTGAACTATGTGATTGTCTCAATCTACCATGATAGTGGTTAGGGAGTATTGACATTCAACAAAGTGCATCTTTATAAATGATAATAGTTCTTTATAGGTCTAAATGTATTTTCCCACATGTGATATCTTTTGGTCAAACATTTTCACCTTCTCCTTCAAGTGTTGGTTCTCTTCTTGGAGCTACACATTACTATCCCTTGATTCTTTTAAGATTTCTCTCATCACTCCTTTACCCATTCTAGATATTCTTCTCTTCAATGTTTTGGTAGTTTCACCATGGTCAAGGATTCAACTTCTATGATAACAATATGATCTATAAATGTGGGACTTATATCCCTCACACTTCATTAACATGGATCCTTTGTGAAAATGAGATCTATTCTTCACAATATATGTTCGTGATTGATTATATGGCTCCTTTCTCTATGTAACCCGCACACAAGAAATCAAATAACAATGCAATGAAAATCATGTCTTTGTGTTTAATATCGTTTTTCGTTAATCGCCTACAGTCATACAAGAAATGGCTCTACCTCCATGCAAGAACATGTAGAAAAGAATGACATCGTTGTCAATTGGTTCAACGCTTTGGTTCCTTTCTTTTCATGTCAAGGTTAATTACCAATCAATTATTACACATGAATGGATATTTCCATGTTGGTTTGATTGTCACAAATTTCCAACCATGATGACTTCAATGTCTCCCAAATTGCAATTGTATTTATGACAAATATATGCATTAAGATAGAATGAATGTTTTTGATGTCAATGAATAATTACTATTGATCAATGCTCAACTAACACTCTACATTTGTGGTAAATGAGTTATAACTTGCTATTAATGGTTTCCTATATGTATTTATTATTCAACATCTAATGGCTTATGCTCTATATAAGATTACTCAAACCAATGTATAGGAGACTCAATTCTTCCTGTCTGGTTTGAACAGTGTTTGAAGAGATTGTGTTCTGCCACAACATTCTAACACTCAAATTCTCATCATTTTAAAGAATGAAAAACTAAAATTGTTCAATATTTCATTGAATGAAAACCAATCACCACAAGAATTCTCCCAATTGCATCAACACTTTCCTTAACTATTCTTTAATGAAAAGGACAAAGGAAAAATATATTGGACCAAAAACTTGCTCTAGATTGGATTCTTCAGGATCTAAAGCTACTTATATTTAGAAGTTTAACCCAACACTTATTTAGAAAATTCCAACATCCAAACAAGTGGATTTCTCCAGTGTTGATAACAAAGGACAAGAACCAATTGCTCAACTTCTACACTACCCTAGTGATCAATTTAATAAAAATATTTAGCCTGCAAGGAGAATTGGCCCTTTCAATGTAAAGGGAAAGAGGCTATGGAATTACCAATGACTAGGATGACCAAAAATTATTACAAGGAAATAAATATATGAGTGTCTTTGGTAATCATTGAGAAAATGAGACAAATCAATATGTGTCAAATGAATTGATAGGGAACTCAAAAATTTCCTCATTATTATCATCAACTTCTTGTCTTTCCACTGTTGTTTCAACAAACTCTGGAAAAAGTGTTTCTCTTAAACCTTCAATAGGATCAAGGTCAAAACCCTCCCTTGGATAAACATCCTCCAGGTCGTGAATTGCTTCTTCAATACTTTTATCTTTCAGTCCCCAACGTTCAAGGAACTATCTGATGAGGATCGTTAAAGAAGATATACTTCTTGGCTTGCAAGAATGCTTGATCTAATCCCTTTGTTCACTTCCCAAGGACAACAAAAACAATCGTAGGCATACATCCTCATGTTATACATTCTCATAGTATATGGATTTGGTAAACTCAACAATGTGTGCTACAGTCAAACATGGGTTACCATCGAACTTTGGGATGACATCCAACTAATTTATCGGGCAATTCTTTGGATACCCATCAATTGTTTCAGCATCTAAGGCCCTGTATGCTTCATGAAAGTACCACAAATCCATGTTTCCATCACTTGGGATATCACTTCAATAGAGTCACTAGATGAGACTAATGTTAATAAAAAAATCATAGGGAAACTTCCCTCAAATGGAGTCGCCGGGAAATCTTGGGGTAAAGGATTTGGGATGGAAGATTTCCAAAGTGTCGTTAGGGAATGAAAGAGGATTCAAAATCCTCCCCGACATTGACACCAAAATGTTACCACACAAATTGTAGGTTGGGAAAATCCCAAACCAATCCACAAGATGGAGAGAACTATGGGAGAGTCTACCCACTGCCACCTCAGATAAAACCTTCCCTCGCTTTAGTGAAGGAGAAATCCTACACAAGGGGGGAATCTCGGTGATCCTAGGGGGATTGAGATGGAAAGTGAGATTATGGAAGATGATTCCCCTATAGGTCAAACTATTGAGTGTAAAATGGTTCTAGAATTATTTGTGGAGATATTCAATGGTTTCCAAGTGCTTGAGTACCTACGAAAGATAGTTTTACCTGCCCGAGACACGAGAAAAGACAATTTTACAAGCCAAGATATCCAATGAAAAACCAAGTGAATATTTTTGTCCTATATAGAAGCAGTAAACAATTATACAAATCAGCAAGTAAATGATAATCAAAACTGTTAAATAAGTTACTGAAAGTCTAGTTAAAGATGCAAGAGATAAGCTAGTAATGACTAGTATAACTCAAGTAAGATAGAGAAAGACTTTAACAACAAGATAGGGATGTTTGAAGATGTTATTGCAAAGATATTGTAATAGCCTTATGGATGTAGCAAAATATTGCTACAACAGAAAATTCCAACCACAAAAAATTACAAGTAAAACAACCAAAAGATGGTAAATGACGAGTAGATTATTATGGCAACTTTCTAGCAAATTTTGACGATTGAAAAGAGAGAAAAAGTAAAAGTTTGAGAGAAATTTTCTGCAGCCTTGATGGATGTAGCTTTAATATTATAACAACAATAATATATCCTTGGCCAAAGAGGATGCCCTAGTGGCTCAAGCAAATTAGTAGAGCATAGAATTGATTCTGCTTAAAACAATTTGAAAATCTCATAAAATCACGTTACCTAATGCAAGCAATTTATTTCTCCAATGAAAATTTCATAGTAGTGCCTTTAATATATTGGGTAGATGGAATCTTGAATGTGAGAGTTAGACCCACAATATCCCTAGGGGTGTAATCCCTTTTATTCCCTAGGGCATGTGAATCAAGCTAAGGTAAACCTAGGAGGGTGTACACCCTTGTACTCCTCCTAGCAACCTTGTGAAAAATGACTTATCAACTAGCAATGAGATGGAGCTTGATAGAGGGTGTATGTACTTATACTCTTCCTAGTGTTTCAAACGAGAATGACATGGAACAAAAAGAAAACACCAATTAATGCAGAAATTTCCTTACCAATTCCACAAGATGCGAGATCCAACCCTAGTTTACCAAACCATATCCATCCATAAGCAAGAGAAGAAGCCTCCAAGAGGTGTGCACCACCTTAGCTCCACAATATACCAAGAGAAATCACCAAAATATATTTGCACAAGAGAGAGAGATCCAAATTGCCCAAAAAGGGCACAAATTTCAGCCAAGTATCTTCTCACAATGAGAGATATATGTCTCAAATGAAATGAGTTTGATATTTTTTACCAAACCTCTAAGATAAAGTTTGTCCACTTAACAAGGGTAAACCACAAAATAAGGGATACATTTCCCTTTACTTTTCCCCTTTACAAAATTTAAATTTAACTTGCACATAAGAAAACTCTAAAACATGATGTCATCCCCTCAGGAGTGACGTTTTGGCATTTTGACCAACTAATTGAGCTTGGAGATGAAATTTTGGGCCTCCCAAGGCCTCCACCTTGTGCCCTAGGGTCTTCTCTATCAAACTAAAATTTATCCTCATCAAAAGTACCAAGTGTCAATCAAGTCAACACCAGCACCACAAAACCCTAGCCCCAACAGAACCCTAGCCATGGCATCCAACTTGTATGCTTCTTACCCCAATGAAGATCCAAT
>JASDQU010339860.1:0-12463 GCA_032191745.1 Picea mariana
GAAGTGGGTTAACCCTAAAATAAGGAAAGTGGGCAAAGTGACCTAGAAGATGTTTTTAAGGAATCTACTTGGAGAGTATAAATAAGAGGAAAGGCTCTCTCATTTAAATCACACTTGAGAATATTGAATATCTATAGGTTTCTGAGGTAACCAAAGGATATCTAAGCCTAATTTATGAGGGAAGGTGAAGAAAAGAAGTTCGGAATTCAAGGAAGGATAAATTATTTTGATGATGTTTTCTAAGGTATGTTATTTACAGGTCATCTCACCATTTTCGCAATAACTTTTTTTCTAGAATGACTCAGACCATGAAATTTCTATGCCATTGAGGAAACATATCGAAGTATTTGTGGTAAAAAATTTATCTTATGGGTCATTGTATTTTTGGAGTTACACTCCGTGGAAAATAGGGTTTGTAGCTAGTCCTGAAACTAGTCAAAAACAAGTGTTTTGGGTAAAAACATCATAACTTATTCATAATAGATCAAAATTCAATAAGACCAAATGTGTTGGTTAGATTAAATTCTGTAGTATGTTGTGTAATATTTTCATGTCGATTCAGCAAAAATTATGTGCAGGGAACGCTCTACAAGTTCGCTCTCTAGAATAATACAGAATACAACAAGGTGTGTCATTTTTGCTATAAATACTTTTTTGAGAGGTTCCAAGTAGTGAAACATGGAGGAATTGCATAAAACACACTGAATAAAATTGTATATTATTTTCATATCTTTATTCATTACAGGTACAAAGTTATGATTATTTCAAATTAGGGTTGTTGACTAATCCAAAACTAGTCATCTGAGACTAAAGAAAAGTTTGATGTAAATGCTAGTCTCTTGTTGTTTAAAGTTAAGGAAGGTTTGCAGGTATGTGATCCTATACACAAAGTATGTTACAGAGTTATAAATCATATTTGGATGAAGAAAGTTATGATGGATTTTGGTTGAGGTACAAGTTGGGTACATGGTTGAGACACGTAGTTGATGAGTTGGCACATACATGAGGTGTATAGTTGATGACGTTGGTACATATTGATGAGTCATAGTTGATGAGTAGTTGACACATTATTGGTACATACTTGGTACATGGTTGATTGCACTTGTTTATGGTACATGTTGATTACAGATTGTTTGGTACAGGTTGGTGCATGGTTGATGTAGTTTTTATGGTACAAGTTGGTGCATGGTTGATGCACTTGTTTATGGTACAAGTTGATTACAGGTTGAGTAACAGGTTGATGCATGGTTCAAGTTTATTGGTATAGTTTTATAGTGGTCTATCTCACAGTGATAGTGTAATAGTGATTCCATCATTCTAATTCCACTTCAGAGTGGTTGGACGGGGCAAGGACAAGTGGTTGTAGCCACCTTCCAGTTGTAGCCGAAGAACATAGAGGGTTGTATCCTCCTTCTAGTTGTAGCAAGAGAATTGGGGAGTTGGAGCTTCCCTCAGGTTTTAGCCTGAGAAACTAGGGGGTTGCAGCCTCCTTCCAGTTGTAGCTGGAAAACAAAGGAATTTGGTGCTTCTAATGAATGTAATTCTTCAAGACATATAAGAAAAAAAATTATGTGGTTTTCTCCTGATTTGGGTTTCCACGTAAAACACTGGTGTACTATGTATGTGTGTGATTGTTCATTTCTTATTTCTCATTATTGGATAATAATTCTACATTGATATAACACTTGAATTATTTGAAGAAAAGGATTATAATTACGCTATTACTGATTCACCCCCCCCCCCTCTTAGTAATCCAACACAAATCAACTCCAAAAAATTACAATTGAGTTCAAAAACAACTAAAAGGTTCCCTTGAACTTCTTACAACATTAATTCATTTGTAACTTCTAGCATTTATACAATTCGATTACAATAGCTGAACTGAAACATTTCAACTTCTAAAACCAACTACAATAATTTCAATTGACGGTCTCGGTAAGTGAACCGATTTACAATGATTAAACAAAAATGTTTCATAAACTAACCACTGATTTTTCTGATTGTTCATCTTTTGTCTTCACCATCTGTCTACTCTTTCCTGTAAAGCTTGATTCTCCTTCGGGAACTGGGACATCTTCTCATCCTTTATCCTTGTTTCTCGTTGCAACTTTTCTATGCCTCCCTTGAGGATCTTTATTTATTCTTCTTTCAGGATGACTTGGGACATGTCCTGAACCAATTCATTAGTGCTTTTCTCAGTTCCTGAAGTAGAGGGTGCAACAAGAGCCATGTCTAATGCTCTTTTCTATCCTTGTGACCAATTTACCTTTTCCTTCTCCAGCTGCAACACTTTGGCTTTGTAATTCAATGCTTCTTGTTGAAATGTCTCTTTCTCTTGTTCTAGAGAAGCTAGCTCTGTTGTTTGTGGATTCTCTGTGGCAGACATATTTATCATTTTCTTCATGCTTTGAAAAATCTTGTCTTTCTATTCTAAAGAATATTTTACCCCCTGAGGGCCTTCAGATTCTAATCTCTTGACTTGAGTCTGCCAAGCTCTACTGGATGCTTTTTCTTGTCTCAACTGTTCCTCCAACTTAAGTGCATGAGTTGTCAACCTTGAAACCTTTAAGCTCATACCTAGTTAGTCTGAATACAGCATGTCACTGGTGTTTTTGTGGAGTTTCACCTTTTATGGGGCACTGATGTTTTCATAATGTAGCTTGACCTCAAACACTTTATCATCATTTGCAATTGCTATGTTGAGTGTCTTCTTCTCTATATCTCTGACTGAGAATAGAGAAGACCTATGTTGAGAAACATTTTCCACCTCAGGTATCAACTCCCTTATTTCACTCATGGCCAAGCCTCCTTTCACAACATACTTCTTTGCTAAATCTTCTTTAGATTGGTAGACTGCTCCAGGTGCTTTATCAAAAATGTGTTTTTTGCTACTGAAAACTCTTGAGCTACTTTCACTTTGGGGCATGCTTCTTTTACCAGATTCTTCCTTGCTGGTGCCACTCTCCAACACATCCATACTTACTTTCTCCTTAGGCTCTTCTTCCTCTAGATATACTATTTGTGGGGATTATTTGATCTTTATCTTCTTGGGAGAATTACGCTGACTACTAGTGCCTAGGGCCTCTTACCTGCTTCTCTTGGTGTAGACAGTTAATTTGGGAACTTGGAATGTCAACTTATGAGGGGTTTGTTGTGTCTGAGTCTGTTGTAGGGTCATCCCCAGTTGTTTTGTTTGAGAAGGATGCAAGATGGCTTCCATATCATCACGGGTTTCCAAATTATCCAATTTGTCAAAACTTTCCGCATACTCATGTTCATAAGGGCCATGTTTGCTCATCAATCTTATTTTATATATGACCTAATGTGGATCATATCTTCTCCCTTGTAGTTGTGCAAACCCAAACTCCTTGATTTTGGCCTGGATCTAACATAAGAAAGATCTTATCTTCACAAAAAATGGTCCTATGATAAAAGGAAATTCTAGGTTGGACGCCTTGTGCATTTTCAGGAAATGTTTTGTTTCTAATATGATTCTTTGCCTGATGAAATCCAAGGAAAAGACTCTGGGTGTCAGAAAGATAGGGAGAAGATAAGGTGCCTCTTGACAACCATATGCCCAAATTACTGTAGAATGCATGAAAACACCCAATCGCCTACTTTGTTTTCTGAATTTGGTTGTAAGTAGCTTTTCATGTCCTCCAGGACTCTTGGCAGGCTGGCGTCGAAGATCAAGCTGTAAATTTTGGACATGATCTTATTTATGAAAATGAGCATTGTGATTCCTTTGCATTCCGTGGAGATGAAAATTGCTTCAGGGAACTCTTTCTTGTTTGTCTCAAGAACATTTTCAGCAAGTATGTGTAATACCCGAAGTGCCTTAGTGATTGGAAGTTCACTAGTTGTTTGTGTACATTATCAGTTATGAATTTATCAAAACTGATACTGACTGACTGATTGGATTCTAACTGAAAAAAGGATAACAGAAACCTAAAATGACCTCAATTACATATTTGTCATTATCTAGACCTAAATTCTGACTGAGTATGGAACATTCCCACTATATCTTGATAACCATGGAATTTACATTCATTGGTTGGGACAGACTCTTAGAATACTGCTCAGGTTTGGCAATTATCTGCAAAAATAGGTTTTTGACCTTGGGGGGACATTCCCTATAAACTATGACTATATTTTCTTCATCTAAGGGTTCAGGTGCTATGGAAGGGGACTATGGTATGTCGAGGGAATATCGAATGGATGGACAATCTATTCTACACAGGACCTCCAACCCTAACCTATTTAAAATGACCCTCTCTTCCTGTGAGTATTGCTCAGCGCACTAGCTAACGAATTCTGGGAAAGGGAATGTGACTTCGATGGTGTAAGGGACTATGGAGGCTTGGACCACTTCGAGAAAGGGTATTTGTCTCTTGCATGATCTGAAAATTTGGCTCTGGATACAGAGATGGGTGAGACGGTTATTTCAGTATCAAACACATCAGAGTCCCTATCAATTAGGGATTCTTCACTTGGTGGGGTCTCTTTCTCTACTACGGAAAAATGACGGGATCCATGGTGATGATGAAAAATACCTGTGAGTGAGCAGAAAACATGTGAATTTGGTTCATTGTTGAGCTTAGGTTTAACTGAAGTGGTCGCGCCACTTTCAACGTTTCAAATGATTTGAAAAACATAAAATAATGACGAGGGTCCCCTTCCTTATATACACTTCCTAACATTAGGGACGAGGCAAAGCGGTCTGGGGTAGACTATTTTTTCCCTGATATGCATCTGGTGGTGCCACGTGGTGTTGAGGAGAAACCACGGTATTTCCATCATCCTTCTTTCAAATAATTAAACCTCACACTAGTTCTCCGCCCGATATGGATTTTGACCATTGATCTGTGGTGCCTGAGATCTGTGGTCCGTCGTGTCCCGTCAACCCTGCGCCTCCGCTAGATTTAGCCTTATTCCACTAGATGTGTCCACATCCTTCATTTTATCGCGTCTCTACACCGGTTTAGCCCCATATAAGTCTCGAGACATGGATTCCATCAAAAAGAAAAAAAATTATGGTGATAACATAGGCTCCAACTGGGGATGTTATCCTCCATGTGAGGTAGCAAAGAATGGTAGACTAAGTGCCTACCCATTGGGTTTTGATTTATTCCTACAATATGAATCTACCAACCTTTAATCAAAAACTCAAAATTGACCCAGCATAGCTCAGGGCCTTCACCTCGAGCTTCAACTATGTTGCTTTTATTTCAACTTCTTCATGCAAAAAGAAAACACGAAAATGATTATGTACAATGAAAGGAAGGGGTGATGATTGTTTAAATGATATAATGTTTGAGGAACTTTCCATTCATAGGCCCTCCTCCAACGATGTCTCCATTACTCTCCTATAGTAGGTAGGCATTACTTCCACAGTATACTACAATCTTGAACGGTCCCAACCATAGATGGTTAAACTTCCCATGCTTGCCCTTATCTTCATTTCTGGCGTCCCATCTTAATACCAAGTCTCCTAGTTTGAAATAATCCTCCTTGGTATGCCTTTCAAAAACCTTCTTGACCTTGTCTTAGTGCAGTCGAGCATTATTGAAATCCTTTTCCCTGGTTTGTTGGACACTGATTAGTTCATCATTTCTTATTCGAGTGGCATCTATTTCAACATCATGTTCCTCTAACAACCTCATCACTGGAAATCCAAATGCAGTAGGTAAAATAGCCTCTGTGCCATAAACAATCTGAAAATGTGAGGTGGCAATAGATCTCTTTGGGGTGATTCTATCATCCCATAGTGCATGGATGAGCTTTTTGTGCCAAGCCTTTTTTTATCTTGCAACAGTTTCTTGATAATTCTGAATAAGCTTTTATTTGAGGACTTAGCCAACCCATTTCCTTGAGGGTAGTAAGATGTAGAATGGACAAGGGTGATATTGTAATCACTGCAAAATTTATCTATTTTCTTGGAATTGAAAGCTATTTCATTATCTGTTATGATCCTAATTGGGCATCCGAACCTGGACAAAATATTGTCTTCTAAAAACTGGATGATAACAACATATGTTTCCTACCTAGTGGGAACTGCCTTAATCAACTTAGTGAAGTAATATGTTGTTGTTAGAATCCATTTGTGCTAAGATGAGGATTGTGGATGTATTTCTCCTATAAAATCAAGGACCCACTGTCTGAAAGGTAACTCAACAGAGATGGGTTTCAAAGGAAGAGGCTGCAATTTTCTTTTCCCATCAAAAATTTGACATTCATGATATGTTGAAACCTATTTATAGACATCAGAAAAAATGCTACACCAATAGAACCCAGCCCTCAAAATCTTGTGCAAAGTGGTTTTCCAATAATGGTGTCCTCCACAGTCACCCTTATGAAATTCTTTGATGGTATTCTCATCTTATTCTTCCAACAAAAAACTCAACAAAATTCCCCCTGGATCTTTCCAATATAGAGACTGATTTACTATACAAAACTTTTTTTCTTTCAACTTCAAGAATATGGCCTTTGTTTTACTCAATTCAGGAGGAGCCTGTAGATTTCTCAATACATAAATGATGTATGCATACCATGGGGATTCAAGAACCTTCTGGGATATCTGAGGAGTTCTCTCTTCCTCTACACTTGTTGACAAGTCAGACATGAAATTTATTCCTAAGAGTTCACAATTGGTTTGTACCATCAGCTTCAAAATCCCCTGTCCCTTGATCAACTTGGTGGGTTTGATCTCAAGGTCATATTGTAACAGCACTGCTATCCATTTCCCCCTCTTTCCTTCAGGATCAAGTTGGGTTAATATGTATTTTACAGAACTACTAGGCACATAAGCAGTAGTATGGGAATGCAAGATGTAAACTCTAAATTCTTTCAAGGCCTTGACTAGCGCATATGCTTGTTTTTCCATGATATCATACTTCAAAGGGGCATCCCTCAATTTCTTGTTGTAATATGCTACGGTCTTCTCAAAATTTTGCTCATCTTTCTATAATAAAACACCATCAATTGTGTGCTCTGAGGAAAAAGAGAACAATATGAAGTCCTTTTCAAAATTAGGGTTGGCCAGTACTGGAGCCTTGGTCAATGCCACTTTGATGTCTTCAAAGGATTTTTTGGCTTCAGGGGTCCACTTTATTTCATTTCATTTCTTGAGCATGTTCGTAATATACTTTATGATTTAAACCAAATTAGGGATAAACCTCCTCAGAAAAATCACTTTTCCCAGGAAAGATTGTACCTCTTTTTTACTTATGGGTATGGAAATTTTTTAAATCCCCTCAACTCTATTGGGATATACCTTTATTCCCTGTTTTCACATAATGTGACCCAACAACTTTCCTTCTTCCATAGCGAAATTTGACTTTTTAGGGTTCAACGAGATTTTGAACTTTCTACACTTCTAAAATGCCCTTCTTAGATTCTTGAGGTGTTCTTCATCCGAAACAGAATACATAGTGATATCATCTAGGTAGATAAAAATGAATTTGTCTTTTTCATCAGCAAAAGATATGTCCATAGCTCTTTGAAATGTTTCCCCGGCATTCATGAGCCCAAAAGGCATCTTGGCATACATGAATGTTCCCCATGGAGTTGTGAACATTGTCTTTTCATGATCATCAGGGTGCACCATAATCTGATTGTATCTAGAGAAGCCATCCAACATTGACATTTTTTGAGAACCCACCACTTTCTGTAAAACGTGATCCATTTTAGGCAGTGGGTATTTTTCCTTTAGAGATACTTTGTTCAGATTTCTGAAATCCACACACAACCTGATTTCTCCACTATTTTTTCTAACTGGCACCAGATTTTCCACCCATTTAGAAAACCTCAAGGATACTATGATCTTGGCTTCAAATAGCTTATTTACCTCTTTCTCAATCAAGGGAAGCAACAAAGGGTTTATCCTTCTTAATTTCTATTTGAAAGGTTTGTGATTTTCTTTGATTGGGATCACATGTTGAATTATACTAGTGTCATAAACTTTCAGATCTTCATATCTCCAGGAAAAAACATCAGGGAACTCTTTCATTAATTTGATATATTTCTCCTTGACTTCAGGAATGAGTCTTTTGGACAGCTTAATGATTTTGGGATCCTCCTGAGTCCTAATATTGCAATATTCTACATCTCCTTTGTTTACTATGATTTTTGGACTTCTGACCACATCATTATTATCAAAGAGTTTCTCCAATGGGACCAGGCCCTTGGGAATGATCTTTCTCTTTAGATGAACTATGTCTCTACTCAAAATCTTATTGTCAAAGTACCCATCCTTGGTGAAAGAAGTTGCATCTACCTCTTCATCATAGTATTCTTCATCAATGTTCATATTTTCAAATGCATTCTCCATCTTGAGGAATCTCTCTATATGTTTGTCATCTTCAAAAACCTGCCAGTACTTAATATTATCTGGTACTGCTAGCCTGTACTTGATCTCAACCTCATATTTTCTATTATGGAATATTGGAACTTTGAAAACTACTGCTGAAGTATCCAAGGCATCAGCAATCTGATTCTTCTCTCTTGGAATTGTTGAAAGATTATATTCTGGAAATTTCTCAAGGAGATCTAGAACTAGGTTCCTATATGCCCTTAGTCTGGGATGCTTTGCTTGGTATATGCCTTTGATTTGATTAATAATTTGCTCAGAGACTCCATGTACAGCTATTATTTTGGCACCCAATTCTTTCAAAACCTTCAACCCCAATATTAATACTTCATATTCGGCCATGTTATTCGTTCACTCAAAAACAAGTTTGTAAGAACTCAATTTTGAATCTCCTTTGGGGTGATTGATCCATATGCCATCCCCTGACCCTTTTCTGTAGGAAACTCCGTTGAAACTCATATTCCATGTCTGACTTTCTATGTTATCCTTCTACTCTAAAAACTTTTCAATCTACTGATCAAATCTCTCTTTGTCAGCCATATCAATTTTTGGCTCTTTCTCTTCAAAACATAGGTCATTGAAGAAAATGGAAGACCCCAACTCAGTTTCCATAGAGTATATGGGATGATTACTTGGTTGTGACTTGTTGTTGACCATGTATTTGAGCAAAACCTATCTGTAAAACCTTTTTTCTTGACAAAAGACAGGGATGGTGGCATATGACATGTCCATCTGAAGAGTTCCCTTTAATTTTGCATCCCATGACCTGGATAACAGCATGCCAAAATTGGGAGGAATATCAGCAACCACTACATCCATAACCATGTTCTTTGTTGGGATTTGTGCTAAAGATACCGCCAGATCTTTGATAATACTTGAGCACTTCACCTTCTTGGAATCAAAAGAGAACATGTCTTTGTAAGGCCTTGTGATGTCGAGGCCTAGCTGGTCCATGACCACCTTGGGAATCAGGTTATGAGATGCTCTTGAATCCAACATGGCATTGTGCAGATTCATATCATGGATTTTAAGGCTAACCTAGAAAAGAGGGACTTCTTCATTATCACTATTTTCCTTTAATCGTGGTTCAAATAAGATGGTAGGGTGATCATCTTGTATGTTTAGGGTATCAGAAGTTTGTTCCATCTTAAGCATCTTGATGATCTCATTTCTATATTTACTATTCTTGATCAATTCATTGAATGGTACAAAAATTTTAATCTTGGCCATCTCACTTTCAAAATTAAAGGAGGATGAGGTTTTCTCGACGTCTTTGGTGACTGTTTCTTTCCTTGCCTCTAGTATTTTATTTTGGGGCTCTTCTTTCTTCTTTCCTTTGTCTACAATACCCTTTGCAGCAGAATCCTTTTTGGGCTTACTTGAAGAGGGTATGTTACTCTGAGCTTCTTTTTTGGGGTTTCCTTTTGGAGGATTTCCCTTTGGGGGGTTTTCAGGCACTCTCTGATTTCAAAGATTGTATTGTCTCTAGAATTGCATGATGGAATCCTGCAATCCTGCTTGGTAATATTCCCTTTCTACCGATAACATTTCCTCCTCATATTGCATGAAGATTTCATTTGCATCCATGAATTGGTCATGCTCTTCTTTAGTCAAAAACACATTTGTTTCTTCATCATCAGAGCAGTTCATGTTTTCTTCAAAATATCCATCATAATTCTCCTTTACATAATTATTTTGAAAAGGAGACCTTATTTGTTGATCCCCCAGATTTCTCTGATTTCCTTGATTCACTTGATTTGCCTGATTCCCCTGATTTCTTTGATCTCCTTGATTTCCCTGATTCCCCTGATTTCCCTAATTCCCCTGATTTCTTTATTCTCTTTGTCTGATTTGTGGGATTCCTGGTCTCCTCGAATTTCTGAGTGGGCCATCAGCGTGTTCTCTGGGGTTAGGACTATTTTCTATGGCCATTCTCTCCATGGTTCTCATCATCATTTCAAACCTTTCTTCTGAAGTTTGTGAGGTTGAAGGTTGTGCCTTATTTGGAGCTTTGTTCATGTCCCTGCCAGAGTTAGATTTGATATTTCCTTAAGCCATTAGATTCACTTCGAACTTTATGGCATCAGTCATCATGTCATCTAATGAAGCAGATATGTGTTCTCTAAATAACAAAGCAAAATCACTTTCAAATGAATCAACATATCTGAGTTGATCAGNGGGGGGGGGGGGTGTTACCTCAGTAAGAATCAAATTATAGAGCTTTACAAATATGGTTGAAAATCCTACAATGTTTCGCCAGGTGATCTCCTCATGTTGTTATACTGAGTTAACAACTAAAGGGGACTTTTATTTTCACCCCATTTTGCAAGAAAGTTGGTTTCAAAGGCCTCAAAATTTATGATACTAGCTGTTGGAAGATCTTTGAACCACTTCCTCACTTCTCCTACAAGGCTTTGTGCAAACAGTCTCATTTTTTAATCTTCAAAATCTACTTCTTCCAAGTCTATAAAGTCATTGAACTAATCTAGATGTTTCTAAGCTGACATGCTACCTTCAAAATCATACAGTTTAATCCTTAAATTATACCCTCGAGGTAAATAATGTAGTTGATCGGGTAGTACGAGAGGAGAAAATATAGTTTCCATGGCTATTTTTGTTAGAATATAGAAGATGGTGTGCTCATTTTACCATTGACGATACCCTCATCACCCAACCATAGGCCGAAGCCACCCTCCGAGCACCTTAACCTTGACTGAGAATTCCTCCAGAAGCAAACCCTAGGCTAGATAGCCAAACAAAGGGTAGCGCACCTTTCCCCAAGGATAGCGCATCACAAAAAGCTGATCAAATAGTTCAAACCCTAGCCAAGAGATAATCAAGCCAATACTGAAAACTGCTAGCTACAGTAGCTGCACCTGCAGCTCTCCTCCACATGTGTGCACCAAACTAGAACTGCAATGTGCACCAAACGGGGAATTGCAATTCTGAGATGTTGTCAAATGAGAACTGGTGCCCTGTATTTATACTGGTTCTACCATATTTGTTGGGGCTGACTTCTCCTTCTGGATATCTGTCTATTCAGTATATTAATATTATTTCTGGTCAACTTCTTCTCTTGGAGACTAATAACCTAATATAAATTATCTTCTTGAGCCGACAAGATTTCTAGGGTTATTATCCAACTCATTAGGTTTTTCTCTTGCTTTCCGGAGTCTTCTATTCTCGTCAAGTTCACATGTGGAGGTAAATACCTCCCACAGCTACCATAATTTTAACAATCCCTCCTAGATAGGGAGGTATTATAGGTAATGGACTTGAGCACAAAACATACCATTTACCCGGTAGCATCAATATAGTCATCTAGACTATTTCATGACAAGATCATGAGCATCACCATCACCATCAGCTGCATTATCTCTCAAAACCATACTTCATCTGAGTAATTAGACATGATGCTAGATAAGTCACTCTCACCATAGAGTGATGCAAGAGCCACTCTTATAATCTAGAGGAGTAAATGCTCCGAACCAATTTTCGTCTTGAAAATCTTTGTTCATCATTCGTCTGGATGGTGATTATTTCCAATAACCTGTTGATAGTATTCAAGGTAGTTAGAACAAAAAATAGAACACAACTGTGTCTATCCATAGTAGTACATAACTACAATCCAATGTTTCACTACCACACCAAGTAACACACAAGTACTTGATCAGCAATGTGTAGTTCTGAAAAGTGGAACATATCCACCACAATAGTCTTCATCTACTATCATACAGTCTTCATAAAAAACATCTGATAGCAACCTGCATAGAAACAATGTTATGATATAAATTGAATCATCTGGGCAAATCTTTCACTCACATCTGTGAGCTCTGAAAGAATATATGCCTCACAAATAGTGGAACATATCCACCACAGTAGTATATATGTACTATCTGGAGATAGGTAGTCTCTATAACAATCATCTGATGCCATCTTGCACAAAAAATATTGTTAAAAATAAACTGAATCATCTGAGCCAATCTTTCATTCATGTTTGTGAGATTTGAAAGAATATTTGCCCTCATCAGCAATGGGCTATCTGCCCTATTCTTCTCAAACAAGGAAGAAGGATTGTTTTTTATTTCTTAGCAT
>JASDQU010339863.1:1180-12463 GCA_032191745.1 Picea mariana
ATGATGCCCCTCATTGGTCATCTAAGGACTGCCAAAGAATGCTTTGATGCCCTAGCAAATCTTTATGAAAAGAAGGCTCCAAATCAGAAAAGAATATTGAAGAAACAACTACGTACATTAAAGATGGGAAAGGATGAAACCATCGCTATTTTCTTTTCCAAGATTGCTCAAACCAGAGATCAACTTACTACAATTGGAGTTGCTGTGGATGATGATGACTTTGTACAAACTGCAGTTGATGGACTCCCTGAGTCATGGGAAATCTTTCTCGCTTCGGTCAACGGAAGAGAAGCTCAACCTAACTTCGAGAGATTATGGCATGATTGCTTAGAAGAAGAAGGAAGACTCAAAAGTAGAAATGAGCACTCAACTGTAAGAGATCATGCCCTTTCAGTTAAAGCCAAGAGATGGAAGAAGTTTCCTCAGTCCAAAGGCAAAGGTAAGAAACCACAAGGTAAGCTGTCTCATTTTCATCCTCATTTATCTAAAGTAAGATCCTTTAACTGTAACAAGCTAGGACATTATGCAAAAGATTGCAGGAACCCTCCCTCACAACATAGAAGAAAAGGTAGGTTCCATGCCTCAGTTGCCACTGAAGAAGCAAAGCCTCAAAAGGAACCTCAAAGAAGAAGAACCAGGGCTGCCACCAAAGAACAAGAACAACACCGAGAATATTATCTCATCTCAGCCCCCTCTAGCAGTATAACCAAGTTGGAGGATGTTTGGTTAATGGACTGCGAGGCCTCCAAACATATGATAGGCCTCAAACAAAATTTTGTAAACTATCGGTATAAGAAGTTCAATGTAAAGGTAGAATTGGGTGATGATGGCACATATGACATCAAAGGGTTCGGATCAACATCATTTCAACTTCAATCACGTAATGTATTTCATATTGATGAAATTCTTTATGTTCCTGGATTAAAGAAAAATCTCATCTCAGTTGTAGTGTTAGAAAGCAAAGGATACTCAATAGCCTTCACTAAAGGGAAGGCTCTCATGTGGCCCTCAAATGGGGATTGGAGCTCTTTCATGACTATCGGAACTCGTGAGAGTGGACTTTACAAAATCACAGGTCAAGTTGTTCAAGCATTAGCTCACGAGATGATAAAGCCCTGTGAGCTTTGGCATAGAAGGCTTGGACATCTCAACTACAACGCACTCCCAGGTTTGCAAAAGATGGTAACAAGTATGCCGATGTTTTCATTTGAGCATGATAGTGTTTGTAGAGGTTGTGCTCTCGGTAAGAATACAAAGAAAGCTTACCCTCATAGCAATAGAAAAACTAATAGCATTTTAGATCTTATTCATTCTGATCTTTGTGGACCTATGACTGCTCCATAAATGAATGGTTGTCTTTACTATATCATTTTTATTGATGATTGTTCTCGCAAAACTTGGATTTATTTTTTGAAGACTAAAGATGAATCTTTCAACAGATTTCAAGATTTTAAGAACCTTGTTGAGAATCAGACAGGTAGACACATCCGTGTTTTCAGCACGGACAATGGAAAAGAATTTGATTCCTACAAGTATGATGAACTCTGTCGGGCTTCAGGGATTAAGAGGGAGCTAATTGTGCCTTATAATCCCCAACAGAATGGGGTTGCAGAAAGAAAGAATAGAATGATTTGTGAAGCAGCCAGAGCAATGATGTATGATCAGAATCTACCTTTATCACTTTGGGCCGAAGCTGCAAGCACTGCAGTCTACATTAAGAACATATGTCCTCATAAATCCCTTGAAGAGAAAACTCCAGAAGAAGTCTTCACCACTATAAAGTCCTCAGTTGATCATTTGAGAATCTTTGGCAGTCCAATCTACATTCATATTCCAAAAGAAAAGAGGACTAAGTTAGAACCCTCTGGAAGGAAAGAAACTTTTGTGGGATACAGTGAAACCTCAAAGGCATACAAAATTAATGTACCAGGTCAAAACTTCATTGAGGTCATCAGAGACGTGACTTTTTATGAAGAAACAAATTTTCGTCGTTCCAGAGAACTTCCATGTGATACAGAGGAGTAGGAAGCTTCATCTCCAGAACCTTCAGGTTCACCTCTTCCAGATATGCAGAGAGAGGAGACCTTAGAGCCTTCAGTGGATCCCTCAAGGGATTCTATCGAGTTTCCCTTGGAGAAACCTCTTGTTAAAAGGAAGCCAACTTGGTGTCAGGAAATTTTAAAAGAAGTAGAAAAGCTTGCAACACCTAAAGGCACCTTCAGAGAAAGCAAGAAACCAGATAAGTACTCCGGCCTAATAGCCCAATTGAATCTTGGGATTGACTCAGAACCTTCCACCTTTGAAGAAGCCTCCAAACATAAAGTGTGGAAAGATGCAATGATAGAAGAGTACGATTCAATACTAAAGAATGATGTATGGGAAGTGGTCCCAAGACCTCATGGCAAATCAATGGTAACCTCCAAATGGCTTTACAAAATAAAGCATGCAGTAGATGGCAGTGTTGAAAAATTCAAGGCTAGATTTGTGGCTCGTGGCTTCTCTCAGAAAGAAGGAATTGACTATGACAAGATCTTTGCTTTTGTTGCCAGGTATACTTCCATCAGAATCATTATCTCTCTTGCTGCAGTTTTTGGTTGGAAACTTCACCAAATGGATGTTAAGACTGCTTTTCTTAACGATGAAGTTGAGCAAGAGGTTTATATCGAACAACTAGAGGGGTTCGTGATCCATGGGAAAGAATCCCATGTCTGCAAACTCAAGAAAGCCTTGTATGGTTTGAAGCAAGCTTCGAGAGCTTGGTATGGAAGAATTAACAATTTTCTACAGAGTCTTGGATTCACCAAGAGTATAGTAGATCCAAATCTTTATATAAAGATTGTACATAATCACTCTGTTATCTTAGTATTATATGTGGATGATTTGTTCCTTACAGGAGAAGAAATTTTGATATCTCAGACTAGGAGGGAGCTTTCAGCAGAATTTGAAATGAAAGACTTGGGTCTTATGCATTATTTTATGGGCTTAGAGGTGTGGCAGAAACCAGGTGAGATCTTTCTCTCACAAAACACGTATGCAAGTGATGTGCTTCGTAGATTTGGCATGTTAGACTGTAAGCCCATGTCCACAACGATGATTTCTAACCTAAAGAAGTTACAAGATCAAGCTACAGGTTCAGATCCGGAAGACCCCACCATATATCGTCAGATCATTGGGTTTTTGATGTATCTTGTACATACCAGACCAAACATTTGTTATGTAGTGGATGCCCTCAGCCAGTTCATGTGTGAACAAAAGCATATTCATATGGTTGCTGCTAAACATATTCTCAGATATGTTCGGCGGACTGTAGCCTATGGGCTTAGATACACTTCTAGTGTAGGTGTTATGCTTCATGGATATACAAATTCAGATTGGATGGGTAGTACAGTGGATCGGAAGAGTACTTTCGGATATTGTTTTAGTTTGGGTTCAACTATGATCTCCTGGTCCAAAAGGAAACATGGATCCATAGCCCAGAGCACTGCAGAAGAAGAATACATTGTTGCAAGTGCTGCTAGCAGAGAAACAATGTGGCTCAGAAAACTATTTTCAGATTTGTTCAGTGGTGAGTTGGAACCCACAATCATCCACTGTGATAACGAGAGCTGTATAAAGCTCTTCGCGAATCCAATGTTTCATGACATATCGAAATACATTGAGATGATATACCACTATGTTTGGGACATGCCGCAGAAGAACATTCTCAGTATTCAGTATGTTCCGACGACAGAACAAACTACAAATATTTTGACCAAACCACTGTCTTTGACAAAGTTTGTGTACTTTCGAGACAAGCTTGGTGTTGCTGAGAATGCCTCTCTTGCTGAGAGGGAGTGTTGAAATTAGTGTAGCTGCAAGAGCCATTCTCCGGGAGGATGGCATAAGACCCTAGCTGTGGACTAGGGCCATGGAAAAAGACCCTAGTGAGGGCTCCCAGTATATGACTGGGGTTCTTGGTCTAGGGCCAAGCAGTAAGTCCCTAGATTTGTTTTAGGGCCCCTGGATGTGTTCCAGGGAATCCTTGCCCGGTGCTTGGATTGATCCTTGGATGTGTTCCTTGGTGGATGATGTAAGTCCCTAGATGTGTTCTAGGGCCCCTGGATGTGTTCCAGGGACCCTTGCTTAACGTATTGGTTGATCCTTGGTCTTGTACCTTGGTGGATAAGACCCTAGATGTGTTTTAGGGCCCCACAAATGTGTTCTGGGGAAACCTGGTCTTGGACTAGGTAGATCTTGATTAAATACCAAGATTTGATGATGTGTGATCCTTTTCCTCTCTCCCGGGATGGTCCATGAGACCTAGGAGTAGCTAAAAAGATGGACATGACCACATTGTTGATGTACCCTCTTATGCAGTGATGTTAAAAGTTTATAAGTCATTATGAGACTTATGTGGACATGTTTTGCCATTAAGGAACCTCTTGACTTTGTCTTAAAGTTCCCCCTTGCTTGATTTTGATTTTTCTCTTGTTTCATGTGGTGTTGGGGTATTTATAAGTCACTTTGACTTATTTGACATTTACTTAATATTTATATTAATTAAATTGTCATTATTTTGATTATTTTATTTTAGTCTTAACCCCTTTCCCTAGCTATAAAAGAAACCCTCCCCCTCATTTTTCACACACACACTCTCTACTCTTTCTCCTATTTGTTGCGGCTACCTCAGGTTATTCTTTCTCTTGGTGATGGTGCGACCCCTCCTTTGGTTTCTCTGTTTCAGATCTGAGGCTTATTGCTTGGACACCTATTTGGCTGGGAGCTTCCTCTGATATTTGCTTGCTGGTGTAGAGGGACGTACCTCCTCTTGACTGCCCAAGCCTGCCGTAGACCCCTCCCTTAGCTGCCAGACTATGTAATAGAGCAACCGTCTGACCCTTGACTGTGCAAGGGTGCCGCGACCCTCCTTTAAGGCTGCCGCTGGATGTGTTGAGGAACCGATTCCTCCTCCTTTTCATGGCTGTTCTATTTGCTGGTGGCTCCTCCTCTTCCGTGCTGTCTACCTTTGCTGTTGAAGGTTTTTTCTGTCCTTGTTGTGAAGGGTTTTTCTGTCCCTGTTGTGGAGGTTTTGCTGTCTCATTTGTGAAGTGTTTGCTGTCCCATTTGTTGTTGCTGAGTTCTATAGTCTCAGCTATGGACATCAGTTAAGTGTCTTACTCCTGCCTTGCTTGTGGTCCTTCCTTTGGCAAACTGTCTACCTGTCCATACGATAGAGATCAAAACCCGAGAGGTTTGATCCATGAACCTTAAACTGATTTTCTGAGCATATTAAAGAGGACCACATCCACACATGTGACAGGTACATTCTTCGTTGGCTAAGAGGTAAGCTAAGGTTTGTTTTTTGCACTTGAAAATTTTGTTTATGTTCATAATTTAATTCAGATTTGTTTATGTCTTTGCTTAAATGTGCTGATCTAGTGAACATAATTTAAAAGTATTATTGTTTTTTTTGTTTTTCCCTAAATCTAACATAAACCTGATTGTGCTAACTCCTTCTACACCACACTTGGCATTGGTGCCAAGCCCCACATGCAGATCTGAGTCCGTCTCTGACTAATTGGTGAACAACTCACTTGTGCCCATCATGTAACGAGAAGCCCTGGTATCCACGAACTAGGCAATATAGGAAATTGTGCCAAAAAGACAAGAGACTAACAAGAAATCCTTCTTGAACCTCTCACCAAACTCCTTGAATTGAGTTTCTGCAGATGTTGCTACTTGCTGAGACTTACCCTTCCCTTTCTTCCGTTCAGGACACTGTGAAGCACAATGGTCACTTTTGTGGCACACAAAGCATTTCACTTTGCTCAAATCCTTCTTCTTTCTAGCCTGCGGAGTTGAATCTCCACCTATATTCCCCTTGCTCCTCATTTCCTGACTAGCAAGAGCCAGATTCTCATCATCACCAACCTGTTGGCATGCTAGAGATTCCTCCCGAATCTCCTCTTGGATGAAATGATCCCATAGCCTGTCAAAGTTGGGAAGTGTCTCTTGTGCCACGATGCCCTTGATGAATGGGGCCTATGGCTTAGAGAAACCATTGAACAACTCTTCATATGTCATGACTTCCCCAACAACTTCCAATTGATCCCGTACCTGAGTGATATTGGTGAGATAACTAGGTCACTGTATCTGTTCCGGTCATCTTAGTGTCTCTGAGCTTTACCCTCAACACCATATTCCTGTTTGCATTACCAATCTGGAAAAGATTTGTCAGAGCTACAAACATCTCCTTGGCTGACTTCTTCTTAGATAGGTGAGTAATCAAATGATCCTTCACCGCATCTAAGATGATCCTCCTGGATTTCATGTCCTTCAACTTATGGGCAGCCAAGTCCTTTGGATCCTTCTGTGGGGTCACGATTATGTTAGCAAAATCCCACAACCCATTCTCCATGAGAACCAATGTGACTCTCGCCTTCCAAGGTACGAAGTTCGATGCATGCTCCAGCCTGCCGTCAAATCTCAAACCGATTGTGGCCATCTCCAAATCAAAATTTTAACGAGAAGTACCAACTACTGAAAAAATGTGCCTTGTCCTTCAGGCACGGTAAATTGAAGAATTTGTGCTTAGTCCTTCAAGCACCAAATCTGATCCGATCTCCTCTGCTGGTTGTCTGGATCCTTGTTCGAAACTCTGTTGCCCGCTGCTCGGACCTCCTGCCCATGCCTTCTGTGGTCTGCCTGAGTCTCCTATGGCTGTGTGACGGTCTCTACAACTGCTCTGTGACCCTGGCCTATCGGCTACGGTGCCTTGCGACCCATGCCCTGGTGGCTGTTGCTATGACTGTTGAGGCGGTTGCTGCGACAATCCCTTGCTTCCTCCAGCACACGATAACTATGGCTGTGGTTACGCCTCCTCCTAGCCTAACCCTCTTCTCCTCTGCACACTCGCCGTCTCTACCTGTTGCTACTCCCTCTACTACTCGCTACCTCCCTACGCCATGCTCTCTCTACTGCCCACTACCTCCCTACGCCCTGCTCCCTTTGCCGCTCATCCCACGACCTCCTCTTGGCACCTGCTCCCCGTTTGTAGCTCCACACGACTCCCTGCCTGTTGCTCTGCGCAGTTGTATGGCTGTGCGACTGCTGCTTGCCTTTTTTTTCTTCTTGCAACCTGCAAAAATAAAAAAAAATTCTGCTACTACAAAATTACGATCTTTGCAACCTAGTTTCCTTTCCAAAGTCTTGGCTCTGATACCATGTTAATTTTTCACACTCAGCACTTGGAAATTTATTTCCTAGCAAATGCCTTGATGTAATAAAGTTATTAAGTAGATTTACTGAATAAAAAACATGGTTGAGTTTTAATGATTTGCAAAAATAAATCAGCGGAAGCAAAACATGAAACCAAACACATTTGCACACGTAATTTCTAGGTAAATACCCTTGGAAAAACCCCCAAGGGAAAACCAGTACTGCGATGATTTTATTATTATAAAATTTGGACTCCCGTCCTGGGATAATGGCCCACCTGAGGAGAAATACAAAACAACAAGAATAGCCTATCACACCTCAAGATCTATCCTTTGATCTTGCTGGCCGCTACTTCCTTTGTTGCCCCTTGTTCCCTTCCTCGGACCTAAGTCACATGGCTCGGGTTCGAGTTCGGTTTCGACAACAGTTATGTTGGGATGAGGTTTGGCTTTAGGTTCGGCTATATATATTGAACCCTAATCAAACTTCATACCAAACCTCAATAAAATTCTCCTTCAAATTCATCCTAAGGTTCGAATTCGGGCACGCATTTGAGTTCGTTCAGGTTCGGCATTAGGTTCGGTGAACCTTGAGGTTCACCGAATTTCGAACATCAAGCTTTAGGTTCGGCGAACCCTGTGACTTAACCTCAGACTAGGTCACATGGTTTTGGTTCGAGTTCGGGTTCAACAGTGATAAGGTTCGAATTTTCCAATAAGGTTCAAATGAGGTTCGACTTTAGGTTCAACTATATTTATTGAACCCTAATCAAACCTCATACCAAACCTCAATAAAATTCTCCTTCAAATGCATCCTAAGGTTCGAAGTCGGGCACGTATTCGAGTTCGTTCAGGTTCGGCATTAGGTTCGGTGAACCTTGAGGTTCGCCGAATTTCGAACCTCAAGCTTTAGGTTTGGGTTTGACGAACCCTGTGACTTAACCTCGGACCTTGCCCCTGCACACTTGGATGAAAGTCCTTCTCCACCCAATCAATGAGATCTCACTATCTTACTTTGTGTGTGTCTCCTCCTCTCACCTTAGCTGCCTTTTATAATGTTGAGTTTACCGTAAATCCAAAACCCTAGATCTCCAAAGTGATCAATGGCTGAGATTAGATCTCACCAACACTTTAGATCAATGGCTAGTATTTAATTTAATTCACTAATGCCAAATACTTAGGCATTTCATTAAATTAAACTCAATTAATTATTAAAAGGCATTCACTTTAATAATTACTTTAATAAAGTGAATTTCCTAAGTCTTGAGAGGTATTAAGGATGACTTCCACATGTTAGACACAACCAATGTGGAAGTACCTGTTCGATGCTACAAACATCAACAATCATTGGCCATTTATAGCCACCAATGGAATTCAATATTTAAGTTAAAACTATTTTAACAATTGTCATTAGTTTCCAGTTGAATTGTGTTAGAATGTGTGGAGTCACTAGCAAGTTACTATATTGAGTGGCGATGATTGTAACTAGCACTGAACATTGGTGTAGGGTCTTGTATAAGAGGTTTGGGATGGTTGTAATTCCTTCCTTATTAGTGCAAGTTTATGGAGTCCTAGTGCATGCTTAGTGGCCACATACCCCAAGTGCTTGAGTAGATTGCACATATGAGTAGATTGGGTTACTCTCCTGTTGTAATATCCATGTTCAAAAGTTTGTCCTTATTCTTAACAGGACCAATCTGAGAAGCTCTGTTCCATGGGTGGAACCTATTTTCACAATCATCGGTGACTTATTTTACATTTTAATTGAAACGTCAGCCTAGTAAATAAACTTTGTTTATTCCAAAATCAGATGTCTTGTTTGTGTTTTGAATAGAGTCATTCTTGTCCCCTTCCAGATACATTTGCATATACTGAAATATTTTCATTTTGGGTATTGTTATGTATTTACTTTGAAAGGTCTTCTGGTTTTTGAGATCACATCATCATTCTTATGTTCTATGGCAGATGTGAAGAGCATGGTTTCTATTGGTTTGACAGCTTTAGCTTCCACAAATTTTGATTTGAAGTCTGCGGTCTCTGGAAAACAAAAGATGCGTATTTTGTGCATTGGCAATGGTGGGGGCACTATACCACTTTTCTTAGCAAGTAAAATCAAAGGTAGGTAATGATATATGCACTCTATGTACATGAATAAAATATTTTAATGCCTGCACAAAGAAGTGTAGAATATGACGCATCTACTCTCCAATGAGAAAAGAAATGCGAGATTACCTCAACTTGATTTAAATACCAGTTAGGAAGAAAAAATAATATGATTGGTTTGAAGTTCCTTTCAATAAGCAAGACATGTATTTTGTTTGTGATATGGCAATATGCATATAATGAAGTTATTACTAGCTTTTGTTTTGCTTCATAACTTAGTTGTGGAAATATCATAAGTGGAACACATAGAGCTATCTTTGATCAGCAATATGGACATGGAATAAGGAAGTCATGTTAGAGTTTATGTTTTCTCTTTTCATTGGAAAAGCTGTTATATCAATTTTCCCAAATTGGTGTTTTTATAAACATAGCTTTTCCATTACATCAGTTTTCTCATTTGGCAGAATACTCTATGCTATACCACTGTGCTTATGCTATACCTCATTTTTAGCTATTTACACTGAACCTCTATACCATAGCTGTAGGTTTACTATACGCAAAGTCTCAGAAAAATAGAATACAGGAACCAGAGGGACAGTTTAAAAATTTACAACTGTATGTTCAGCTGCCGCCAATTCTTCCCATGATTGCTTGGTTGTGCTCGCTGGCTATTGCAACAAATTCCTTCCAACATCGTATTGAGTTTTCTCATCTTCAATTCCATGAACTTGGTAAAGCCATTTACTACTGGCATTAGCTTTATCACTCTTGAGTTGCTTGTTTTTGCTGTCAACCATTCTATGAAGATTGTTTATATGTTTGGCTGGGTTCTTGTTCGATCAATTGGGTTTGTTGCTTCACAAGTGTCAACAATTTTTGCTTATTGCTTCTCAACTGTAGGGTTAACTCTCCATAAATCTCTAACTTCCTCTCTCATTTAAAAAATGCTCAACCTATTTTCTATGATTTACTTTGGGATGGTAAACCAACAATACTAAAATGCAGAAAAGGACTGCCTGTAGCAGACTGATGATAACCACGAAAGTGAAATGTGAGTCAAGAACGTTCAATTTGTCTTTTAGAGTCAGTTGCAGAGCAATGGCACTTGCAAACCTAAAAAGTGGCAAGAGGATTGTTAGCTATGGGAAAATGCCAACCACAAACTGAAATTTGAAAAACGATTGTCCATTGCAGGGCAGTTACTTTGGCACAATGTAAATGTCACAAAGGATGTTAAGTTGTTGGATGATTGCATATACAAAAGTGAAATGTGGAAGAGAGGAGTGTTGTGGCCTTTGAAACTCACAAAAATGACATGCAGAAATGGATTGTTGAAGTACGAGCTAATGACACCTACAAAATTGAAATACAGAAAAACACGGTCCACTGCAGGGGAAAATCATCTACAAAACTAAAATATGCAGAACAGTTTGCTGCAGGCAACAGCATCTATAAAACTGAGACTTTAGAAAAAGACAGTCTCTTGTTGGGTGACGACACTTGTGAAAGATGGAATGCAAAAGAGGGCAATGGTACCTGTTGCCGCCTTATACACACCTGGGAGATGTGGAAGAAATCTTCAATCCATTCGGTGTGTCCTTGGGGGCAAGTGAGAGTTAAGGTGCTGTCACCTAATCCTCAACTCCTCCGTCTAGGCCAACTCCTAGCGAAGCCAAGGGGGGTAGTCCCTAACAAATATAGTATATACTAAGGCTTTTAAGCTAAGTACGAAAATTGAAATCTAGGAGTTTATTGATTCTTCAAACCATCAACCATAAACTGAATAAAACATGAAACCAACATTCACCACTATATATATAATCAAATGAACATATACTTGCATCAAAAGGATACTGAGAGACAATTGTTAGGTGCAAGTTGCATTTATATTAAATATATAACCAATTATGAAATGAAGCCTGTGGCTTTTGCTGAGTATGAAAATTGAGACCAATGCCTCAATGAGAATCGTGGGCAATGTAGT
>JASDQU010339864.1:0-12463 GCA_032191745.1 Picea mariana
AGCCCCCCATCGAGGTGACAGTGGGTGGGGAAGCTCCTATTACGCCAGTTTGACCTTTACCTTTCAGTTGTTTGGCCTAAACTACAAACTGAGCGATAACAGGAACCTCAAGCGTCTGAGTTCCAGTACTTCGGGACTTCAGAAGATTTCACATACGCACACCCCGAACACGTCCACGTCACCTTAGGTGATGTCATTACCTTACATCACTTAACGTTTTCCCAATTGCGGGGGCATGCAACAGTGGTTTTGGAGTAACCTTCCCTTCATTCTACAATTCTCCTAATGCTGACACGTAACCCCTCAGTGAAACCACGGTTTAGATTGCGGGACCGCCTTGGATAATTATCTTCCGTGCAACTTGGGTCCCCGCAATGTCTCCTGGTCGTTGATCTTGATGTATCATGATCAACACCAATGTGGGTCCTCCGACCCATAACTACATTACGTAAACTCGGGCCCCACTAACCCTACTCACATAAGATGCCACATGGTAGAATACTAGCGACGTCATCCGGCCCCACCACATCTACTGTTTCGCTTCAGAACTTTGGACTTCGGGAGTTTGTACAATGGCATATCCCACTTCTCCCGACAGCAAAACTCCCGAAATTACAATCTTCTCTTCTGCTTGATCCAATGGTCAAGCTCTTTTCTCCAGATCTACAGTGTAGATCTCCCTCAGGACTTTGGGGTTTCAGGTTTTGGGCATTTATGCCTCCGTGCACCCCGCTTCTCTTAATTGTCGAACTCCAAAGGGCTTCCAGCATAACACTATTGTACCTTCTCTAGATATGATGTTCATACTGAATTTCCCTTACGTTCGAATAGATCCTACTACTCCAACACCCTAAGTGTTGAGCGCTCTCTCTCCATGGTCAAATACCACGCCGACTGTGGTTTTATTCTACTACTACTACTCCTGAGCTTCGTAACATGGCCAATGTAACCCCTTGGCACTCAGAAACAATCTAAGGTTCAAAATTGGTTCCTCCGAACACCATTTCCACTCAGAACCTTGGGTCCAAAGACCACTTATCTATCCTATCTAGGCTCAGCATTGAAAACATGGCTCTGATACCATATTGTGACGTCCCCGGCCATCAACCCACTTGCTGGGAAATGCTACTTCGTAGAAACATTCTCATACTTAAATATATAACATGCATTATTTATAAAGAACAAGCATTAAATCAAATTAAGACATTTGACATGGATTGACTATTTTCATACAGACTTAAATAGAATTAACAGCAATTCAAACTAGCAACGGAATACATGGTAATATTACAAGTATCACAAAACATGCATTTTAATTAAGTACAGAATTAAAACACATAATGATACTTATCTTTAAAACTGTAATACACCACCAACTACGTGCAGACCTTCCCCGAACCTCCCAGCCTTAGACCGTGCTGCTCATCACTCTCAGTAGTAGGTCACCCCCGAGTTAGGACTAAGCTCCATCGGGCAAGGGAATCCTAGGCTAGGCAAGGTCAACAGAAGACACACAGTTTATGAGGAAGGATTATCTCCCATGAGCCACTTATGCCTACTGCTCACAGACTCTCATTCCTCACATGCATGTCCCACTCCAGGAGTATACACCTTCACTGTCACCAAGACAATCCTTCGGCTGTTAAACCTCCCTTGCCTTGGGCTTTAGCAATAGACCGGACTGAAATTCTCTGAGTTCTGTGGCAGCTACAGGACTCCTTCTAGGAGTTCTCACTTCCTTCGCGCACTCTCTCACCTAGAGAGAGTGTTGCACATAGGCCTGACAACCTGCTTCTTTAGCTCCATTCCAGCACAAGGAGGACAACAAGGCTCAACAAGGAACAAATGACGGTAGCCAATCACACTCAGCCAAGGGATTGTGTGGCCACAACAACCCACAGTTATAACACACACGACATAGACAATTGCTCATGTTTCATGGGAGATGCAGGCCAGCTTCAGAGGTGCATGGCTATGCAGAGGTCCAGTGTACAGACAAAACGGTTCTCGGGAAGGATTCCAGTGACTTCCGGTTCTGCTTTTCAGGATTGCGTGACAAGAAAATTAAGCAGAGGTCATTCACAGACTCCGACAGTTCAGACAGTCAATGGAAGAATGGAGGACGAACCCCCATCCCGGCTCAATTCTTGGGTTAAATTGCATGTGTCTGGGCCAACACATGTCTCCCATGAAGCTGCATGCACTCCATCAAGTATGCGTTCCCTTTTGCACATGTTGGGTTGCATGTGTTGCCTCTCTGAGGACTTAGGATAAAAACATACCTTTCACACCACTTTGGAATAATAATAAATTATTATTCCTAAGGACTTAAGCCCTCAAGCTTAGCCCCTCTTGCAACCTCCCAGCCCCCTCTCCCTTACCCATAATGTGGAAGTTTAGTCCCCCATCACTCTTTCTTTGTGGTCGGTCGGCACGCAGCGATCTTTATATATTATATTAATGATCTGCATAATTACATATACAAAACCAGGCTCCTAGCCTTAACACTTGGGCTCTCCGGCCTAATAAACACATAAGCCCACCAGCTTATCAATACTCGGCTCACCAACCTACAAAACATGATTACAAATCATAATATAATTGGGGCACTATCGGGGGATATTATAGAAGATACCAACTGATTTTTTGAACTCTCTGGTCTGAACTTTAGCTTCTTTATCTTCTTGTTTCTTGGTCTGGGTTGCTTTTGTTTCAATATCTTTAACTCGAGCAACTTGTGTTTCAATAGGTGTTTTTGAAATTACTGCTTCATTAGCTTTATTTATTGACAATAGCTTTCTTGGTGGATTATTGGTGGAACTCTTTTCTCTTAGCCTCAAGTTATATTTATTTTGAAGCTCAGCCATTATTGAAACAACAAGACCCTTATATGTAGAGTCTCCCAAATTGTTGACATCTTGATCTTCATCAAATAAAGATCCTAGGTCCAAAGATTTCTCATAATTTTGTTTGGTTAAATGAGGTTCAACATCATCATCACCAAGATTGTTTAGATCTTCATCTAATTCTTCATAATCTTGCACCTCATCTCCCTGTATAAGATTTTTAGTTTTAAAAGGAGCTTGGATCTCCTAATCCTCATTCTTGATTTGTCTTTGACTCTAAGGGTTTTTGTTAGGATTTCTCCTAAATTGATTTCTAGTATATGGATCGGGTTTGTCTTTTTCCATTTCCATCCTAGAAATTTTGTTAGATAACTCTATTATAATCTTAGCCATCTCATCCATTTTTTCTTCTAAAGTGTTTCTTCCAAAGCCAGAGGGCCCTGCTTGTTCTCTAAAATTCCTAGGTTCTCTTCTTCCCATATCTACTTTTGTTTTTAACTTTCCTGATGCCAACATATTGGATTCAATTTTGATAGCATCATCCTGCATCCCAGCTAAAGTTGTGGCCCTTCTTTCCCTTAAAAGTAAGGTGAAATCAGAACCAAAGGCTCCTGTAAAAGTCACTTTTGCAGCTGGTTGAGAAGGTTTTACTTTAGCTTGGATTTTGTTATAGAGTTTGTTGAATATTTGTATAAACTCTAAAATAGATTCAGATGTTTTCTTTCTTAAATCTCTGAATTCAGTTAAATAATATAGGTGATTTTTTTTCTCACCCCATTGCTTCAAGAAAGAAGTCTCTAAATCATTGTATGATGGTATAGAGTCCACAAGGAGTCCTCTGAACCAAGTTCTAACATGTCCTTCGAAAGTTTGTACCAACAGTCTCATATAAACATCTTCGTGCTCGATACCAAGAATATCAGCAAATTGGTCAAAAAAGACTATATGCTCGGTGGTTGTTAAATCCCCTTCACCTGTGAATTTAGGTAGGCTCTTCATGTAATTATCAGGTAGATCATGCAGGATAGCAGGAAGAGTTAAAGGATCATATCTAGGAGCAACTTTGGTAAAAATTCTTGGAGGAGGTACTGGTACATTTTCATGTCCACCAGCTCCTCCACCTTCGGCACCTCCATCACCAGCCATTGAAACTCGTGGAGAAAAAATTTGAGGACTGTACTGGATATTATCGAAAATTTCAAAATATTGATGTACTAAACCTTTGATTGCTTTGGGAAGGTGTGAACAAAGTTCAGCTAAAAAATCGTAAGATGATGGATCTCGTGAAAGAGATAAGAAACCTAAGTGGGGTGGAAAATGAGGACTTGAACCTAGTCTTATGGATGGACTAGATGGATAACTAGGAGAAGTAATAAGAGATGATCCTGAGAGTAGAAAATGATCTTCGTGGTTTTTGGAAACAAAAACCTTTACTTTGGAAAAACTAAGAATCGGTTGCGTACAAATGATATTGGGGTTCGAAAAGGATTCTTTGCGTTCACTTGTAAAAGTATCTATCAATGAGATAGGTATAGTCTGGATAAATTCACTCTTTGGATCGTTTGATTTTACTTTAGGGGCTACTTCTTCTAGAACTTCTAATTTAACTTCAGATTTACTAGATGAAGCTTCTGCAAAATGAGCTTTTTGATGTTTATCTTTGATACCTAATTCTTGAGCTGGGATCTTAACATTTACACGAGTAACTTTAGGTTGATAGATCTTACCTGTTGATGCAGAAGTTTGCTTGCGATGTCCCTTGGATTTCAACAATTTTTCAGGATCCGAAACTAGCGTAATCTGCTTTTTGTCTGGGTTTTTTCTGGTATTTTTTCGACCAGATGCCAGTTTTGCCTACAATGGAGTCGCCAGGTGAAAGATAAAAATGAGCCTAATCCACGTGTCTAATCTTTGTTTACCATCAAAAATCGAAACTTAACTTTATCATTCTCCTAGGGAAAGATGATTTTGTTTCTCTATTCACCAGCAACGACGCCAAAAAGATGTTGGTCCTGAGATTGATTCTAAGCTCTAAGAATAATGTCAGGCATCATAGAATTTAATAAAAAAAATTATAACGCTTTCTACTACCTTCAGTTTTCTAAGATGCAACTTTGAGTGAAACTTATAATGAGAAAATACAGAGGCGGTATCTCTTTCTCTGAGTCAACATTATAATTTTATGTGATGTAGAAATGATTCAAAAAACTATTACAACAAAGCAAGGGATCAATTACAGATAAGTCTTACCTCATTCGCAGTAGAAGAAAAATAGGAGATGTATTCTTGACAGATGATTAAAAATGTAGAAACTCACACAGATTATAGGTCTTGTTTTTACTCAAAGTAAGAATAGAGGAAAAAATGTAGTTGACCAAACCTCCATTATATTAAGATCGCGGTAGTTGTATTACTAAGTTGTAATCATTCAATCTTCAAGAACCATATAAAGAAGCTAATGTGAGAAGAAAATGGAAATACAGAGGAAACACATAACTCAACAGAGATGAGACTTAGAATCTTTGTCTTCTCTTTATATTGATATTCAGATAAGTGCTCTCTTTTACATACGGCGAGAAGAAGCCTTGAATAGATATAAGATCTACCTATTTATACAAAATTGTCATAGCTAGAAGTAGTTAGACATCCCATCTTTTCAGCTCTAAATATAGAATACAATCAAAATCTAACAACAAAAATCATATTTGTTGAGATATGCTTGATATGCTGGCATTTATTTTGCTCCTCTATTTCCTCGCATACGTGCTTGCCTTTTTCTACTCATTGAATTGATCACACATCTCCATTAATGCTACCACGAATTTAGAAGGTTCAATGTTTTTGTTCAACTCGAATGCAAACATCCTTTTATGCACTAGTGGTAGTTTATCTTGAATCTTCTTGATTGCCTGAGTTGTAACTTGGTGTTGTAACTTTGGTTTTACAAATATCTCATCTATATTTTGTAAATCAATCTGATTTACTTGTTGAACTGTATTTTGTATACTCTCCTTGTTTTTCATGGAATTTTCTTTATTCTTCTCTATCTCGATCTGCCCAAGTGTATCGGAGATAACATCATCTTTAAATTCAACAAACTCTGACTCAATAGTAGTAAGAGCATTGAGACAAGCCCCCTTAACCTCTCTGGTCAGTTTCTTGTTTTCTTCAAGGTTTGTCTCCCAAACCTTTAAAACCATTTATGCTTTATGCTCATATTGTGAAAAAGGGGCGAGACCAGGAAAGTTCTCTTTTTGTCTCCAAACAATAAAATCTTGGAACTTGGACCTGGTTGCACAAGCTTCCTTTTCCTTGTCATAAATATTCTTCAGAGAAGTGTTGATCCTTTGATAATATTTCTAGACAATATCCACTACTTGATATAGATCTAACTGAATAGCTCCCAACCTTTCATTTATCTCAAATGCTTGCATTTTGAATGCAGCATGTTCTATTTTTATGTTTTCTAGTAAACTATATGGGTTTGTAACTGCTCAATTAAACTAGTTTGTTGAGAAATCATTGAGTTACTTGATTGCAGATTTTGGACACTCACCTCCAATTTCTCTTGTAACTACTTCATTTGTTGTTGATAGCCCAATTTGATTTGTTCGGTGTCAACATTCATCCTACTCTGGAAGGTTATTTCTGTGCGTTGCATCTCATTTTGCAAGTGCTCAAGCTGAAGAGATTTTTGTTGTAGTTGCTTAGTAAGATTATCCACTGACCATTGATTGGCAGTGGCGAAGGCTCTTAATGAATCTACAACTCCTTTGGCAAATTCAGGATCATTTTGCCCCTGTCCATCATGCACTATTATGTTTTTCTTAGTGACCACTCCTTCCTTTTGTTGAGATTCTCTTGTTACAATGGCTCTTCTTTTCTTGTTGAAAAAGAAAATTGAAGGAGGCATCTCCTTAGGTAGAATAGGTGTGAGTTCATCTATATGAATTACCTCTGAACTGGGAGTTTCGAAACTTGTGGTTATGGGAGTCATTGAGAGAATAGTAGAAGTAAGTGCAGTGGATTTATCTGGGCTTGTGACAATTGAAACAACAGAAGTAGTAGCTGATGGTGAAAAAGCAAAAGCATGTCCTTTCTTCATAAAGGCCTCAAAAGATGTTAACATCTCCTGCTCCTTTTTATTTAGCATTGATGTATTTATTTTTTAAATAACTCCTCTTGATTCTTTGCTACTTCTTCAGCTTGGTCTGCAGTCGTGCTACCTTGTTGAGGCTATGTGGATACTATTTCTTGTGATGGTAAGGAAATCTTAGATTATCCTTGTAAAATATTTGGAAGGCTGGTCCTCATGTGTTTTTGAAAACTAAGAAAACCAAAGTGTTGATCTCGCATTAGCTTCTGAACTCTGCTTTTAACTTCTTCATAAGCTTTGACACCTTTGAAAATATCATCATAAGGGGAATCTTCATGAGTGTATCTCCTCATATTGAAATGAGTTAGATGATTCTCAACCACCTTATGAGGATCATGTTTCTTGAATTCAATATCAACCAATTTGATGTCCTCCAAAGTTGTTGTTTTAACCTTCGTATGCATGAAGTCAAGTAGTGTGAACTTACCAACCTGTATAGGAAAGGAAGGCCATACTTTCTTCTATGCTGCTTTCAATTCCTTATTAATCCCTCCTACCATTGTTTGATATGCAACCTCTTTGCAGATCAATCTATTAGGCAAGAACTTTGGAAGGGCGTGAGGCGAAATGGAACAACCAAATACTCTGATGTAAGACAAATTCTCTTCAATGTACCAGTCTGCAATTGCACCCAGATTTCCTATAATAGGTTCTGATATTCTAGAAGGAGGATGTTTGTAAATCGCCACATGAAAAGGTATCACTAAATTTGGACAGATTTCATAGAAGAAATCTTTGGAGTTTTCCTCCCTTAACTTTGAATGATAAAAATGAATGGATTCAGAACAAGCTCGAGTCTAGCTCCAATTCATGAGAGGAAATGGAGTCATAAAACAAATGGCATCCATGATGTACGCATACATGTAAAAAGGAGCCTGTTTCCCCCTAGACTTCAAAGATTTGTACTCGACGACCTCCTTATCTAGGTTATCTGACAACATTTTTGCCCAGTTGAAAGTATAGCCTTTGACAACTTCATGGATTATAGATACCCATTCCACTGTGAAATGTGTAGGGTTTTTCTTCCCAAATAACCGGAAGAGCATAATGGCAATATATAAAAAGTGGGCATCTGAAGACATTGTGGAATATATTCCATGAGCGTTGGTCTTGAACTTGGTTGGATTTCCCCAGCAGGTTTTAATTATATCATGACTAGTTCTACCGCATTCGTTGCATTCCCTCCGCTTGAAATCTAAAAGAAAAGTTGAATTATAAGTGTATTTTGGTTCAGAAAAAAGTTTATACATTACTCGTAGGTCTTCTGGTCGAAAAGAGCCGACAGAAGTCTTTTGGTGATTGGAGATACTTTGGGATGGGATATCTACATGATCCAGGGCCCAGCTTATCATGTCGTTGTAAAGGATAATCTTTGGCTGGGCAATGATTCTGTGCAATTCTGACTGAGCCACCAGTCTAAGCTTAGCCGAGAATGTTTCGTCATCTTCTTCTGTGGAATCATCAGGGCAGAGGAGAAATTCATGTTCCAGAATGTCATACACCTGCTTCCAAGACTTGATGGCATATGTAATATGTGCAGTGGTGTCTGAAAGAATATCCATGTTAGGTTTGGAGTCCTTAGTGGACGATTCATGCTTCTTCTTTGCTTTATGTGGCAGCATAATTCTTTGAAAACAGAATTAACCTTCATGTGATAAGAAAAACTTATAAGCTTACAATCACTGAAAATATCTAATTGCAGATCATAGAATGCTTTGAAGCTCGAAATGCTTTTATTCATGAAAATAACAAAGTAAAAAAATCTTCGAATTTATTTACTGACAAAACATTTATTCAAGAAATCAATGAAATTTATTACTTGCCGTTTTGATATCTACCTAAATCCTTAAAACTTTAATCAGCTATAAATGCAATTAATCTTTGGTGGTTCAATATTCGGAGGTTTTGAAAGTAGAACAACAGAAATATTCTGAAAGCCAAAATCGTGGAGAAGCTACTCACTAATTAATCGTTTTATATTTTAATTAATCGTTTTAACCTTAATTACTTCGGGACTTCGACATTCGGGAGTTTTGTATGTAGGATAATAGTGATCCTTCGAAGGTCGCAAAGTGATTAAGTAAAAGTAAGTCACGATTAATTAAACTTATTCTGATGTTTATTTGTGATTTTTAATTCATTATGATAACAAGTGCTTCGGTATTTAGATACTTTGGAGATCCTAAACTCACTCTTTACTTTTACTCCTGAAGGACAATTTCCCGAAGTGATGTGGCAGTGATGACATCATTTTTAATGACGTGTCAAGAAAATATGTATGACACGTGTCATCTAAAAATAGGCGAATGATTTGATAAAAACGTTAAAAATGCATGCCATGTGTCAGCCCATGAAAGAGTTTTATGAAAGGTGTCTAGTGACTTATCCATAGATCTTTTTAACAGATTTTTGAGGAAAGACGACTTCGGGACTTCAGAGTTTCGCGACTTCGGGTTTTTCATTTGAACGATGATAGAAATATTCCTGAAGTGTAAAATCCTAAAGTAATTGTTGGAAGCTTGCTTTTAACGATCACGCAACTTTATAAATTCAAGATCATGAGAACCACTTGGTCATATTAGCCGAAATTTTTTACGGATGATATTGTAAGTGCATGTTGATAAATAACTAATATGGATTTATTTAAATTTGAAATTTATTTTCCTAAAAAAAATTAGTGATTTTTATTTTTTAAAGGTAAAACGAAAAGATTACAAAATTCAAAAAAATTCTAAATTCTAAAGTGTTCTAACACACCTCCTTATGAAATTAGGATATTAAACAACATAAAATTAGGATTGGAATTTTGTGAATAATTTTTTATATTCCTTGGCTTCGCCCCCTAGCTTAATCCCTCCTCATGATCCCTTAGCCCCCTTTCTCTCTTGTGGAGTCCTAGCTCCCAATACTCGTATGTCTTAGGTCTACAACAGTGATGTATTTTGTTAATATGATAGTGTGCTTTACAAAATACATATCTTAGCTCATTGGACAGAACATACAAGCTCACCAACCTAATATTGTACAGGCATCTTGGCCTAACATTCATACATACAAGGCACTCTAGCCCAAAACCATCTTGGCTCACTAGCCTATATGAACATTTATACCTTCATTTAGATAGTTACCACTCGGGGTAATACATTACCTCCCCCCTTATTTTATGAATTTTCCTCGATGCATTATATACAAGGTTCATTTCAAAATTCTTCAAAAATATCCAAAAATATGTGGGCACTCTTCCCGCATGGCGTCCTCATTCTCCCATGTAGCATCCTCGGGACCATAGTAGGTCCAATAGACCTTTATTAGTCACATTTCTCGATTCCAGAGAAACTTGACTTTCCTGTCTAGTATGCACATAGGATAAACTCAGAATTCGCCCTTTGGCTCCACCTAAATCATGGTCCAATCAATTAATGGTTATCACCATACACATATCTCTTAAGAAATGACATGTGGGATACATTATGCACATGAATATATGCAAGTAACGCTAGCATGTATGTAACAAGACCAATCCTCTCTAGGATTTCAAATGGGCCACAATAATGTGCTACCAATTTTGAGCAGTTCCCAGACTTTAGTGAACTTCTCTTGGCCTTCACTTTCAAAAATACATGGTCACCCTCTCTAAATTTTGTGTGCATTATGCCTTTATCCGCATAATGTTTCTACATGTCATGGGCATCTTTCAAGATCTGCTTAATCTTGGCCATTTTCTCTTTCATATTCTTGAGCAACTCGGGCCGAACCATTCATTTGTCTACTGGATTATCCCATCTCACTTGCATGTTGCAGTTTCTACCATAAAGTGCTTCAAATGGACTCATCTTTAACGATGACTCATATCCATTTTTATATGTAAAATCCACTAAATGGAGGTACTCTTCCCATCTGAAAGGACTATCCATTACATACATCCTTAGCATGTCTTCAATCACTTTATTGATCCTCTCTATCTGCCCATCTATCTCTAGGTGATATGTTGTACTAAAGTTCAAGTTTGTTCCAAATCCCTTGAATAACCCTTTCCAAAGTTTGATGTAAATTTGGGATCTTTGTTAGACACAATTGTTGTCATGTAGATGTATGGAATGTTCATTGCCTTCTGTGTAAGATTTACTGGAACAAAATGAACTTCATTTGTAAGCTTATCGACCACCACCATGATGGATTCATGTTGCTTCAATGTCTTGGGAAGCTTGGTAATGAAATCAATTGTCACCACTTCCCATTTCCACTTAGGAATGACCAATGGCTGCAACAATCCAGTTGAATTATTGTGTTCTACTTTTAATTTTTGGCATTCCATGCACTTGGATATATATCTAGCCACATCCTTCTTCATGTTTGGATAAAAATATTGGCCTCTAACATCTGCAATAGTCTTTTGATAACATGGGTGCCTAACATAAGGCACATTGTGCATTTCTCTTAGCACAATACCTTTTAGCTCTTGTGTATTAGGAACATACACTTTTCCCTTAGACATGAGGAGTCCATTCTCTTTCAATGCATAATCTTTAAATTTATGTTGAAGTTTACCTTATTGTAATGCTTCCTTTGCTTGCATATATTGTTGATCTGACTTTGCATCTTTCTTATTAGAAACATAGATGCTTATGATTGAATCATGCAATTTATGCACTCTTCTGTTGAGTACATCAATCACTTTGTTTTTCTTTCCTTGGATATTCTTTATATCAAAGTGATACAGGTGGATATTGGTGGCCACCCACCTATTCCACTTGGACCCCCACCATTGCTTTTTTCATTTTTTCAGTTTCCGCACAGTTTACTATTTTTAGCAGTTTTTCGGGTCCTGAACTTCCAGAACCGTTTTGAGGCCTTAAACGACATTTTTTGGGAAAACGGGGAGCAACATGGTTCATACATGAATTTTGCTCACCCAAAAGTTGTAGTCCTCGGATAGATCTTTCTAACGAGGTATGGAACGCGTCAAACGGAGATCGTATGCCAAAGTTACGTCCCCGAGAAGTTGATGTACCAACTTACCCAAACGGGGCCCATAGTCTTGGCGTTTCATCTCCTAGGGTTAGGTCTTTGGATGTTTAGGGTTTTCCATTGTTTCTCAATAATAATAGGCTTGGGAGCCTCATTGTAACATAGTTCAGAGGCCAGTAGCCACCACATCTCTTCTCAGAGATAAGCTACCAGAGCCCTAGCTAGTTTATTTCCATTCTGTCTGTAAGCATATTTCAGTCATTTGTTATTAATGAAATGAAGTCTTATTTTTGTTGCATCTCTGTGTTCATGTGTATTTATGTATTTCATTGTGTTCTTACATAAATCCGGATCAGTGGTATGAAAGTGATCTACTCATTCTCGATCCTTCTTTGCATGTCCCCAACGAGATCGGGGTATAAGGAGTTGGGGCTCGATCTGGTTGAACCTTTGCAAGATCAGCCTCGCAAACCCCGACGACCGCCCATGGGGG
>JASDQU010339865.1:0-11991 GCA_032191745.1 Picea mariana
CTTTCCCAATCTAATTCACCATTGACCTCACTTAAGCTAGGCGCTTTTCCTCCTAAAGTGATTAATTAATTAATTAAGTCCCCCTTTAACACCTTTTCATTCTAATTCTTCGTTGACTTAGGATTAAGTGACTTTTCCTAAGTATTTTGTCTTAGTTCATCGTTTAGCCATCAATTCCTCCTTATTTCTCCATCTTGTTCCATGTTTGTGCCTGACTATAGTCTACGAGAACATATAGACTACTAAGTCTCTCCCTGCTGGCCTACTCTTGGGAACGGGACATCACACACTCCAAACAGTACAATATGCGCGTACAATCGTCCCTCGCCCTTTGGCTTGCCTCTGCTGGCTCATATAGTTCCACTACAACAAGTGAAAAAGAGGAATCAAAATTATCAAGCGATTTTTCAAAGTTTCGGAATCCAACGAAACAAAAAATTCACATAAAGCGTAGATTCAAGCGATTTTTCAAGATTTTGGATGGCTTAAGAGGCCCTGAAACCCCTGGGGAGTGGAGGAATTATGCCCTTAGAACTCTGATATGTGAACCTATATCAGGGATCTCAATTTCAGTCGGATTTTTGGCTGGAACTTCACTAGAAAATGGATGGTTTTGGAAGGTGTAGATCCAAACCGTTTCAAGAATTTTCAAGGTTCTGGAGCACTTCAGAGGCCCTGAAAACCCCTGAGGCGTGGAGGAGCTATGTCCTTGGAACTCTAACATGTGGACTATACTAGGCATCTCAATTTCTATCGGATTTTTCTCTGAATAAAAATGACCATTTCTTTGAAAGACAAACTCAAATTCAAATAAAGATGAAAGATTGTGATCCGCCTTACCTTGTTCACAAGTTTCAAAAGATGAAATATAAGGTGAATTAGGCCTTCCAGATCGGCATCCACATTTTTTCCAGGAGATGTTTGTATGTTAACATGGGACACCGTTGGAAAGATGTAGGAGGAAGATGTCTTCTGCAAAAGAAGCAACTCCAGAGGACTCCAACACTCAAACATGAACCAGGAAATGATAGAGAACTCCAGTACTCAAATCGCTCTGCAACTCACAAAACTATCTAGTGATGATATCAATCAGATTGGGACCATGAACAGATAATATAGAGTAAATCCACCATCGTTGTTGCCCCTTTAAATCGGAAGCCAAAATCTCTGCCCACTTCTGCAGAGATTTCAGAATCTTACAGTCTCCCCAATCCTTCGGTAGGAAATACTTTCATATGCTTTTGAACTTTCAGAGAAATTAGTTTTGCTTTACTTTTGGCAGAAATTTCGAATCTCCTTTTGTTTTTTATGAGGAGTCGAACTGAACTGTGCAGCATTGTGGAGGAATGTTTATGTCCTAGATCAAGAAACATTAGAGAAAAGCGTGGGGAAATTTGAGCAGATAGTGTTGGACCACTTGGATTCCAATTGGAATCCAAATGACCATGTTATCCGCACGTTCGACCAAATTGAAGACCTGGTTTTGTGTGTGGCCGTCGATTATTTAATGGGCTTGAAGCCCGAACAAGCCATGGAGGCCTTTAAGAGGGATTTTCATGATTTTGACCCTGGGGTTTTATCTCTCCCTCTTGATCTTCCTTGGACAGTCTTTGACAAGGCCAAGCGAGCGCGCGCTTCTCTACTTTCTCAGATTCAAGCACAAATACACAACAGAATCAAGCTGCAGACTCAGAACAGAATCGCCATGAATTCTAAGAAAGCTAGGAGTGTATATGGTGAAGAAAACTTCCTAGACATGATATTATCAACTCGAGAGTCCGAGGGATCAAGTGATTTGAGGTTGAGCTAGATGCTCTATCCACTTATCTTGGAACTTGTTCCGTCTAGCCAAAACCAGTCGGTGACTCACTGCACATAAAGCTTTATGCTGAATCACCGCAGGTTGGCCGGAATCAGACGACGCAAAGTCGGCGGAGGATGATCTGAAAATAGAAGGCTGTCTTGTTATGTTATGCAAGCACCCTCTACTTCATTAAACAAACTTTACATGACCTTGCTCCATGTGTTTAAAATATGCAAGATAAAATTATGTGTTAATTTCATGCTTCTTCTTCAATGTTCATGTGTGAGAAAATGTTCTCTTAAATGGTTAAATAAGTGCTTTAAATAAAAACACAGCAATATAATTTGCAGCAAATAAACCATCAAAATCACAACAAGAACAAGATGATAAAGGAGTTCACCCCCCTCCGGGCTACATCTCCTTGAGCCTCCATTAATGGACTTGGCTCTCTAAGATTAATTTGTCAAAAGTTCTTTTACAAGCTGCTGCTCAACTCCAATGGAAAAACAGACTGTACCATTGGGATTAAAACACATAAAAACCCCAAAAATGACTAATAAAACTCTGAAAACGGATCATGGCTCATTCGGGCATGACCTCTTCTACATGTGGCCATAAGCTTCACGGAGCTTCTCTTTGGCAAAAACACCTGTAAAAGTCCTCAAAAGCCTCCGAAACCTGTCCCAATGTGTTCAGAGCATAACAATTAGCCCAAAATGACTATTCAGTCACATAAAACAAATTTGGACTCACCAAAACATGACCTCAATCAATGAGGGCTTCAAGCTCCCTGGAGCTTGCTGAAACTTCAATGGCTAAAAACCTGCAAAAGAAGTCTTCAAATGGCCTTGATAACAGTGCCAATGGATTCAGGACGTCCAAAAACCCCTAGCTGGGCTTTTACAGCACCTCAATTGGCCAAAAAATGAGAAAGATAGGCCTCCTGCCATTCTCTTCCTTCAAGCTTGCTGGCTCTGGTTTGCCAAAACGCACCTCTGTGTGCTTGAACCAAGAACACGCTCCAAAACGCGTGTTTAAACCCAGCACCCGCGCATAACCGAAAAACGATGCAAACCGTCGAACAGTGAAGGGCGCGCCAGCCCCTAATCGCCAAAACCACGGGCATATGGGCCCATGTGAACTCGGGCTAGCGCAAAAAGAAGGCTCCGTTTTCCAACGAATGGAGCAATGACAAATGGTGGGAACCATTTCAACCAAACCAAACTGTCGGCGGTCATAACTGTTGAAACCGCGCACATACCATATAATATAGTTGTGGTCATATATGTAACCCGGGGCTGGGCTCCGTTTGAAACAACTCCCGCGCAATATATATATATATATATGGTTACGGTCTTATGTTAACACAATAAAACCGCGGGTCGGGGCTAAGCCCCGACCCGACCCCCCACCAAATACAATACAACATAAACTTATATACATTGTAGCCCATATACATAACAAGGATCAACGTGTGGCCCATTGGCACGATGGACTTTACCAAAGCTTTGACTGGTGTGGGAAGGTCCGGGGGTCGAACCCCACGGACTCCAATACATTTTAACAAACAACCAATTGCCAATACCGGGGTGCCACGTGGCAACCCACCACTGGGCCACGTGGCACCTCATAATTTGCAAAAACCATGCCACGTGTCGCATTGCGATTAGACTACATCTGCCAATAGATGACTTCCACATCACCAACTGCCCTGTCAGCATACTTCACGCCACGTCACCTGTACGACCTCTGCCACGTCAGCATGTACGGACTGCCCAGTCAATGTCCTTTTTTTTCCCTGTTTGACGATTCGAAAAGATCGCTATATCTCTCTCTCCCGACGTCCGTTTAAGACGAAACGAGTTGCGTTGGGTTCGTGATGATGAGGGATACGCTCTCGTTTGTTTTGAGGCAATTCTGAGAATGTTGATTTTTGAGCTAAAATTTGACCCCTGGTCCAGATTTTGATAAGAGGAAGAGGCTTCCAAGGCAGCCAAAATAAGTATCATTGAATATTGAATTGACCGCAAAGGATTTAAATGAAATGTGACAGGTGGATACATTGATTTGACAAGTAGTATTGGTTAGGTGGTATTTGAAAACCTATCAACCAGTTGATAAGTTTTCTACAAAAGTCCTCTCTAAATATGCCTTCGACATAATAATGTTTTATAAAAAGAAATTCAAAAATATTTTTTAATTCGAATATTATAAATAAAATAAAATATTTTTTAATTTTTAAATATTCAAAATTCTGTTTTTTAATTGGTTAAAGATGGTGAAGTAACTAATATCCCTTGGTTGGAGGTAACAATTAACCATAAAAAAATAATAATAAAACATTTTTTTTTTTAAACTCTATAAATAACCACTTAATAATTTAAAGTACAGGTCATTATATCACACAATAGTTATCCTTGACGTTTAGGAGCCTCATAAATGAGTGTGAGATCATATTACATGTTACTCTTAACACTTTTAACTCCACATATCCATTAAAGATTGTTGTCATTTAATCACTTTTAACTCCACATATCCGTGAGAGATTGTTGCCATTTAATCATTTGTGAGCTCATATTACATGTTATTCTTAACACTTTTAACTCCACATATTCATGAGAAATTGTTATCATTTAAAACCATTAATAAATATTTAGTAAATATTGGTTCATGGTCCATCAACAAACCCTTCGATGGTGATAGGGATTTTGATACGGTGAACAGCAAAATTAAAAGATTTTTTAATAAAACATATGCATGGGAGGATGAACTATGGCCATCTCATTGTTTTATTTTATTATTTTTAATTTCAAAATGTGTGAAAATTTATTTTGTTGTTATTATTAGTTCTCCCTGCCATGAAAATGTTGTTTGCTGACATTTCGTCCCTACCATCTAGTGCGACCATAAATCATTGGATCTTGAAGTATGAAATCACTACGGATGTTTTCAACGTAGAATTCTAAAAACCAAGCAAAATAAATCATTGACGATTTGTTCCTACCAACGAATGTTTATTCATGCGTCTTTAATTATTATGCACTGAATAAGTCTTAAATTGGTAAGAGGTTTGGTATCCTCGTCAATTTAATGATTTAGATCCGAGTAAGGGATGCATTTTGTGAAGCAGTAATTGAAAGCGTTGTTGAACTCGCAGGCAAGGTTTGTCGGTTTGATTGACGAGGAAGGGATTGCATAACTGATATCTGATAATGTGAGTTGTTCAAGGTATGTTATTCAAAGAGTAGGGACATTGTCTCCTTAATTTTCCCCTCTATTTATCCCACCATTAAGCAAATAATGAAGATATTGTAACTAGGTAAGGCAAGATTTAGTAAGAATGGTTCTTATCCCTTGATATATTAGATTAGTTATAACAGCTCCATTGTAAAAAAAATATTACATGTCTTCAATATGTCATACCGATTATAAAGTTCATCTTACTTTTCTTTATGCAATTACAACTTTTTACTTTTCACTTATTTCAAATTTATAATTAAGAACTTGAATGATTGTTTTTTTTTGTTTTTCTAACAGGACATATCTGGAGCGGAAATTGACATCACTGCAAAAATAATGGAGTGGACAATGGCAAAGCTTATATGCAACCTAGAGAAAATGCAACAAGTTCAAAATGAGTTGGACAAGGTGATTGGGCACAACTGAATGGTAGAAGAATGTGCTGTTGACAATCTCTCTTATCTTTGTGATGGTAGAAGAATGGGGAAAGAAGCATTATGATTACATCCCCCTGGTCCTTTACTCGTTCCCCGCAAAGCGAAGAGCCGTTGTAAGATTGAGGGATCTGTGATACCAAAACACACCCAAGTAATCTTGAATGTGTGGGCGATAGGAAGGGGCCATGCGATCTGGAATGAGGTATTGAAATTCACGCCCAAGATATTTTTTGATAGTACCGTGGACTACAACAAACAACACTTGAAGTTGATGTTGTTCGATACAGGAAGGAGACTACGTGTAGGGTTTCCGTTGGTGAGTCGGTGGTGTTGGAGCTGGGACGCTAGAAAAGTTGGTGCCTTTGGAAGTAATTGCCACGCCATGCCTAACGCCTCTTGTCTATGTGTATTAGAACTTCTTATTTATTTGTCCTCACGTTGTTTTGTTTAACATTCCAATGCATTAATTATTTAATTATCTTCCATCCTTTCCATGTTTTATATTTTCTCTTCCTCATGTCTTTATGTCCTTTTCCTCCCTAATCTACCTCTGTTTAGCAACTCGGTTCTGTATCTAATTTACATGTTAAATATATTATATCATTGTGCCTAGTTTTTTTTTTTATGAATTTGTTCATATTTGTATAAAGCTCAAAGCAAACCACCTAACACGATCTCATTTGTATTTGAACAATTATAAATTAATTATAGTCAAATCACTACCAACTCACTTTGACATGGAGAAAATCCTTATTCTTAAAAATTAGTCGGGATGAAAATCCATTCCAAGAAAATCTGCAATGTTAGAGGTTATAGTTCATTTTATCTTTACATATAGCTAAAATTCTTGAATATCTGACAATTTTGCTGGTATTAAATTTACTTTCGATGAAAAAAAATCTCCATTTAAGAATTAAAACAAACTTCTAGGGATGGCAAACAAGTGCCATTCTTGATGTCATTGCATTGAAACATATTTCTACTCTTGATAAACTCCAAGGCAAGTTCATAATCATATTCTTAATTATTTATGTTCTCAAAAACAATTTTTTTTTTTTTTTAAATGCAGCTTGGAAACGAGAAGGAAACCTAATTTTCTGATGACAAAGAATAGGAACGGGGTGACAACAATTATTAGTATCTAAAAAGGTAAAACTATCAAAGTTTTCCCCTCAACTTTGTAGTATCAAAGGCATTCATTCAATCATACATTACAAAATAGCAATGTTCTTCGAAATATCATATTTGTTGAATTTCAGATTTGATAACCATCTTTACATGAAGTAGTCAATCAAAATTTCCATAAAAATTAGCAACCTTGGCAATCTAAAAAAGATATATAATGGTATAATAACATAAATTTCACAATCTAAAAGGTAACTTCAATTGCGTCAAGAACTTACCTGGCAACACGAAACAAGGTTGTCCGTAGTCGTGATAGATTTTGAACACAACAAACCCCGAAATTTTGCTATCTTTCACAGCAGCCCTAGCCCCGTTGTATATTCCCATTTCAAACCCCCGGCTTCTATCAAAACCCTAAATTCGTGCTTACAGAGCTTCGTATTTGAAGACTGCCTCGGTCACTACCAATCTAAATCTGCCAAAGTTAAACTCACCGACATATTCATTTACAAACCTTATCCTCCATCTGCATCTAATAACTTTGGGCACTCTCCATGATCAACTTCATGAAATTAAAATTGTCAGGACTCTAATTTTTATGTTTAATACAATGCCAAATTCCCTATTTTTGTTTTTAGGAACACAACAAGACAATGTCAAAGAGACATGTCTACCATTAATTATGGAATTCTATGAGATAGGTGAAACCGAAACAGAGGAACACTACTTCTACAATGGCCTAAAGTTGGCATTACACGAACTGATTTTCATACATAAGCCTGCAAACTAGTTATCTATCTCCATAACCAAAGTTGGCATTACATGAACCGGTTTTAATACATAATCCTGCAAACTAGTTAGCTATCTCCATACCCAACAATGATGGTAGTGATACCTTAGTTGAGAAGCAAAAACTCTTAGGATCCATGTGTGAAGTCCGATATGAAATGACAGTTGTAATGCATGAAGTCCGGGATGAAATGAAATTTGTAATTCGCTAGGAGAAACCATAGCATGAAAAAGCCACATATCTGTAAATCTTATGTTGATGGCACATAGTATGAAATGTCGCATGATGGCAAGTGCATGTAATATGTTTCAGTGTTTTAGGACATTTGAATTACCACACATTAATTGCCATATCTACTTTAATATTGTTAAGGTTATGTGGCATAGTTTTCCTTGGCATTTGTAGCTAAATATCCCTTGATTGATGTATGTGGTTGTTCATCTTATAGATTGGATGACTACTTCTTATCTTGATTTTCCTATTATCATACCTACTTTAATATTATTAAGGTAATGTGGCATAGTTTTTCTTAGGAGTTATGGTTAAATATCCCTTCATGGATATTTTATATGTGGTTGGATGAGGATTGGTTGCTCCAGATAATGCATTTGGTGAAATTCATATAAATATATAAATTTTATTGAAAAAATAAAATAAAAATGCAACTTATAAAGGAAACAAATTCATGCAATTTATAGAAAAGATATGTAGTTGATATTTGCCAATTTGACTAAGGATAAAAGCAATTAATGTTGTTAAAGTTCTTGGAATATAATTTTCTAAATAATTGGGTGTGTTGCGATGTCAAACACTATAAACAAAAGTCCCAGGACTTGTAAAACAACTGTAAAAAAATATTTTTTCCAAAATTAATGATTAGGTGCGTTGCGATGTCAAACACCATAAACAAAAGTCCTAGGATTTGTAAAACAATTGTAAACAGATATTTTTTCCAAAATTAATAATGAATGATGTTTATGCTTCCATCTCTATTAATTTTATGTTGAGATTGGCTAGACACTTGGGAAGATAAACGAAGAGTCCAAGGTTTAGACTTTTACTTTAAACAAACTTTTTTTTCAAAATTAACAATGAATTATGTTTATACTTCCATCTTTATTAATTTTGGAGATTGGCTAGAGATTTGGGGAGATGAATGAAGAGCCAAAATTTAGACTTTTACTTTAATATTGATTGGTTGATTAATTTATTAATAAAAAATTAATGTTAATTTTTAAGTAAAATTTTAAAACAATATGTTTAACTCTATAAGATAGAAAAATAAATGTTGTTATTTCATTTTAACATGTTTAAAAATGCATCATATTCACTTTGTTTTTCATTTTGATGTTTTTTTCAAATTGACGTTTTTAGAGGTTGAATATTTTTCATTGAGGGTGAACTAAGCTATTATTTTCATAATGTTTTATTTTCTATCTAAATAAATAACAATGAGCCGATAGAAGGAATGTTTTATTTTCTACTTCAATAAATAACAATGACGAGATGGAAGGACCATAATGATCAGTGAAACATGAACAAGGTTCCATAACCTAATTATTATTTTTAAATAACTTAGTGTTTCAAACATCTTGAAAGATTTATAACTCAAATGTACAAACATTATATACAACCATTTCCAAAATTAACAATAATAATTATAATGGTGTAAACTAGAATACAATAATAATTTTAATGGTGTAATTATAACCATACATTGATAAATATTCAATTTTGATTTTTTTTTCTTGTTCGACAAAATATTTAATCTAATCTAAAGGCAATGACTAGTTGTTTTGGAACTAATTCCCTTGTATAAATGTAAATAAGTTTTTGTAAATTTTGATAGTTTCAATTTAAAAAGGAAATAAAATATAATATGAATATATGTTTGGTATTTTTAAAAAACGTTATTTTTATGTTGAAGGCATATCTTAGGGATAGCTTTTGTTAAAAACATGTCAATTGGTTGACAGGTTTTGGAAAACAACCATCCATGTCCATGAATCCATGTATGGTGTACTTTCAAAACCATATGTTTGTCATCACATCTACGGCTACAACAGTACAATAGATGTGTATTGACGACACAACACACAAAAAAGAGAAATGTTGGGCACGGTTTATAGTCAGTCATCACACCTTAAAGAGAAAATGTGTTTCAAACATATTGATAGAGAGGACCCATAAAACATGTATTTTGATGAGTGGTGGCATATAAACAAAGCATAAGCCAACGATAAAGGGATTAATGTGTATATCTATGCATAATATCCACAATCCTACGTCGCCTCCAAGTTGATCCAGACACAAATCTTTTCTTCATGTGTAAGTTTTGGTTTATGAAACCCTAATTTGTGTGGAAATAATTTATACAATTTGTTGTTCAATGTGTTGTATCCATGTCCTTGGTAGGTAGCTTGTTGGCACAACACCACAAGATCTTCACTAACTATTAGAATCAAACACAGAAAAGAGATCTGTAAGTAAGATTGGATCTGAAATTTGAATGATGATTTTGATCGGACAATAACTCAAATTCAATGTTCTTCAAGTTGGATTAGTGCTTTTTATTTTTGATCATTTTCGTTTTCATAATCAATTGTACGCCACATTATTAGATATTGGATCAAGCATTGCCAAACCTAAAAAGAGGTTTACGAGAATTAGGGGAAACCAATTACTTTCCTTAGGTTTTAAATCGACGAAACTAGGGGTGCATATTGATAGTTCATGTAGTCTTGTTGCAGTTCTTATTTTGATTTGAAACCTGAATCCATTTTTATTGTTGTACAGTTGAACCTATAAAGCAAATTTCTGGCATTGTGAGGATAAAGAATGTCAATCGATCATTTGTATCCTTTAAAGTAAGTATGACTAGCCTTAACTCAAACTTTGTATCATGCTAGAAGAGTTCAATGGGATTTAAGAAGTTATGCATACGTTGTCTATCAATTCCAAATATGTAATATACCAGATATAAAATGTATGCAGAACATAAATAAAATGCTAGTAATGGAAGAATAACAACAATATAACTAGAACATTCACCACAATAACACTGAAATGATATAAGAATGACAACATAAATAGCACTTTGAATCTGAAAGCAATGTTCACAGGCCTCTTCGAGGGGGCAACCTCCAGTTGAGCAGAGCTCTATTACAATAATATCCAAGCTAGGGTTCTCATACCCTCGACTCCTATTTATACTAAAAAGAAGCATCTGGAGGAAGATCCTTCTAGAAGCGGAAGCTTCTATTAGGTCTTCTTACATCCGCCTTATTTTATTTTATTGAAAGACCTTATTAATATTGACCTTTATTACATCCGAATATATTGTTCTACCTATGTGCGGGTTAGGACCCTAACATGTCCGCCCCCTTAAAAACAGCCTTGTCCTCAAGGCTTGAGATGAGGAAATTGTTGTAGAATGGTAGTTGGTTCCCAAGTGGAATCTGTTGGAGTTGTATCTTTCCACTGGACTAGCACTTCCTTGATGGTTCTCTGACGTAGGCGACGCTCATGCTAGTCCAAAACTGCTTCTGGTTGTAGCCAAATGGATCCTTCTTCAACTAACTCTGGAAGGTTGGTTTGAATCTGACACTTAGCTCCAATCACCTTCTTTAAGCATGAAACATGAAAAACATGATGTAGCTTCGAATGGCTGGGCAAAGCTAACTGATAAGCGACTTGTCCCACACGCTTGAGCGCGGTATAAGGACCATAAAATTTGGGCGCTAGCTTTTGACAATGCTTGGCCTTGAGGGCAGTTTGCTTGTAAGGTTGCAGTCTAAGAAACACCTGATCCCCTTTTGCAAATTGACGTTCAGAGCGACCTTGATCTTCTTGTTGCTTCATGTGATTCCGTGCCAAGACCAAATTCTCTTTGAGGGTACGGAAATAGCCTCTCGAGCTGTAAGTGTTAGGTCAACCACCTGGACCTTCGAGGCACCCGGTAAGTATGAGAGAACTGAAGGTGGCTTTTTTCCATATACCGCTTCAAAAGGAGTCATGCGTGTAGCTGTATTGTATGAAGTGTTGTACAACCATTCAACTAGGGGTAACCATTGAGCCCACTGATTTTGCTTTTCCAAGGCAAAACACCTCAAATATGTTTCCAAACACTTGTTGACAACTTCCGTTTGGCCATCAGCCTGGGGATGATAAGCTGTGTTGAGATGCAATTATGTGCCTTGTATCTTGAACAGTTCTTGCCAAAAATTACTTGTGAAAGTTGGGTCGCGATAAGAAACAATAGAGTGTGACATGCCATGAAGCTTGAAGACTTGATCCATGAATATTTGAGCCACCGTGGATGTTGTAAATGGGTGTTGAAGGGCACAGAAATGAGCATACTTGTAAAGGCGATCAACAACCACCATGATGACGGATTTATTTCCCGATTTGGGTAAGCCGGTAATAAAATCCATAGAGATATCCTTCCAAATAGCAGGTGGAATTGGGAGCGGTTGTAGTGTGCCCGGAGATTTGACTGTTTCTCCCTTGTTGCGTTGACACACGTCACATTCAACTAAAAAATTATGAATGTCCTGTTTTATACCATCCCAGAAAAATGAACGTTTGACCCTGTC
>JASDQU010339867.1:0-12326 GCA_032191745.1 Picea mariana
TTTCCTAAGAGACCAATTCTGTTTATTTAGATTCTTCACTTGTCTCCACAAGACCACATTTCCTTTCAGATTTGCTTGAGCACTAGAGAGATTAGCGTGGGTGTTATCCAGGGCTGGTCTATAATCCTTGAAGTGCTCTCCGATCCTTTCCTCTGGCACCCTTTTTTCCTCCTGCAGCTGAATGATTACGTCTTGCGCCTCTCTGAGTTATCATTTGAGACAAATTTCATTCCCTACTTGGTTTTGCAACGCTGAGGTTTCAATAGTCCTTTCTGCCAATTGTCTTCTTAATTATCTGTTTTCCTGATACAATTCGGCAATAGAGAGCTGCACTTGCTTCAACTGCTACGACGACTCCTGAACCTCCACGTTTTCCACACCTGACCTTTTCCATCTTTCATCGCTTCCTATACTTGAACCTTCAACATGTTCTAGCCGAACAACAAGCATGCGTAACCTCTTAGCAAGAGACTGGGTGCGCGGTTCACTGGGAGCTTGGGTCTCCTCAGGCTTCTTGCTCAACCTTGTCCTGACTCTTTTCCGAGGTGTTGGATAGTGGGATGACGAATATTCTATTTCCTTTCCTTTTCCCGTGGCCTCTTCCATTCTTTCCCCTACGCCATGGAATGATGTTTCCCTCGCAGATAGAGGAAAGTCTCCTTTGGGGTCCCTGGGGATGTCGAATGAAATTAGAAATGAATCCAAGTCTTTGCCCAACCATCTCAATTCTTCTACTACCAACAACCTGATCAATGATAGATGGAATAAATGTTTCCTCGGTTGGTCAGCCTTGGCCAGGACACTGTCCGCCATCTTTTCTAGGCTTCGATGCAAGAAGAAAGGTAGGTTCAAAGGATTTTTCCTTGTGAATTGCATCAACAACCTAATGTGATATGGGTATACTCTGTCAAACCTTCCTTCACAAGTGAAATACCTTCTAATTACCTATAGGATCTTTTGGAAAGGCTCCTGATGGTACTGGCTTGGAACACATGCTTCGATCTTCCCATTTAGGCAGTTGGGTTTGATAAAGTCTTCATAGCATAAAATGCCTAAAGGCATGCATTTAAACCACTTTTCATCACGCAGAGGGATCTCCATCGTACCTGACAGAGTTTCCTTTGTCACTTAGAAGGTGATTCCCGCAATGGTCGCGTAGAACCCATTAAACTTATGGAGAACTGTTCACCCAGCTTCACATTGTACCCTTTGATATTTTCACAAAAGTGCATACATCCGACCTGTTCAAAAGATGCCTTTATCTCCATATATTCGTTGATTAATGCCAGGTGTTGAGGCTCAGACGTCACAACCCTGCCACTTCGCGCCTTATTTCTTATGCTTTGGGATGTTGTCATGATGCCAATGTGTATTTGTTTCATGCACGCGATAATGAACGGTAACACCCTCTCTGCGTGATAAATGAGAATGATGTACTTTGTAGAGACTGTCAGAAAGGCAATGACATAAACTTTGAGCGATGAGTGGAATCGACCACAAGATTCCACTATGAGGTTGTAAGGTGCGATGGAAAATTTTTGCGTAGTAGGCGATCGACGTGGTGGTAAGGTGCTGGGAGACTTGTCGCAAGACAGAGAATTTAGGCACAGAAAGAAATTCAACACGCCAGGAAGAAAATCTAAAGAATAAAGGCTGACCACGAGAGGAAATATCATCCAACATAGTGGTTCATAGCGAAATCCAACAAGATTTAAACAATGGCTGAAAACTATGAAGGAGACATGGCAACTTGAATGAACAAACTCACAATATGAATGATGGCAATCAAATTTTCCACAGCGAAGAGCCCGAGGACTTGCAGAAAAAACCACAGACAACGCACAAATCCAGAAAGTAAAGGAGAGGCATGCAGGGTGACTAGTATTTATACTTGAACGAGTAAGGAAAGGAATCATGGCAGAGGATGATACATCTATGGTGATGAGAAGTTTGGAAGTGGGTTGAATAATTTCGCAACAAACTCGTGCAACGGGTACACTTCAAAGTGTGCAAAGTACAAATGATAAGAGTGACAGAGTATATGTGATATGAGCACCATAATTTTTTACCTTTCCGACTTCATAATTAAGTGATGATGTTCATTATATCCATCAACATAACCTTTATCCCAATAACTTGGGTCGATCTGTGGCATGTAAATTCCCCTTTTCTGTCAAGACTCAATATTTTGGGAAAAGGAACTTTACAAGTCACACATAACTAATCATTACATCCTTTTCTGACTCTAAGGGCCAGACCCGCTACTTGCTGACTTTGACCCATTCGTCATTCGGCTCCTGACCTCACATGATTTGACACGACAACTACGACTCATCTAACACTGATTCTAACTGTAAAAATTACAGCGCTAACAACTGGCTCCAATGGGGATGCTATCCTACCAGTGAGGTGGAAAAGAATGACATACCAGGTGCTTGACCATTGGGATTTATTTGATTTACAGATTCTAAAATGAGGAAAAAGACTCATGCCAGACCTTTTTGACATAGTTATGACTAGACTCAGCATAAACTTAGGGCTTTCACTTCAGGCTTCAATTTTCTGCTGAAATAGGCTATGAGATTTTCAAAGTTCTACTCATCCTTTTGTAACAAAACACCGTCAATGGTGTTTTTTGAGGCAAAGGAGAACAAGATAAAGTCTTTTGTGAAATCCAGGCTTGCTAACACTAGAGCTTTGGTCAACGCCACCTTAATATCCTCAAATGACTTCCTAGCTTCAGAAGTCCATTTTATTTCATTACCTTTCATGAGCATGTTTGTGATGTGCTTTATAATCTTAGCCAAGTTGGGAATGAACCTTCTCAGAAAATTTACCTTTCCTAGGAAAGATTGCACCTCTTTCTTTCTCTTGGGAGTGCCTATCTTCAGAATCCCTTCCACTCTGATGGGGTCTATCTTTATGCCTTCCTTCAAGATGATGTGTCCAAGAAATTTTCCTTCTTGCATCCCGAAGTTTGATTTTTTCGGATTTAATGAGATGCCAAACTTTCTGCATTTTTGAAAAACATTCTTTAGATGTTCAAGATGTTGTTCATCAAAATCTGAAAACACCGTGATATCATCCAAGTAAATCATGATAAGCTTATCTTTATCATTAACAAAGGCTATATCCATGGCCCTTTGGAAAGTCTCTCCAACGTTCATAAGCTCGAAAGGAATTTTTTCATACATGAACGTACCCCAAGGTGTTGTAAAGGCTATCTTTTCCCGGTCATCCGGATGCACCATGATCTAGTTGTAACAATAAAAACCATCCAGCATCGACATTTTCTGAGCTCCAACCAACTTCTGCAGGATGTAATCCATCTTAGGAAGTGGATAGTTGTCTTTGAGAGACACCCTGTTTAGATTCCGAAAGTCCACACACAATCTTATTTCACAACTTTTCTTTCTAACAGGCACAAGGTTGGCCACCCACTTGGAAAATCTTAAGGACACAATAATTTTGGTATCAAACAATTTCTTTACCTCCTTTTCAATTAGTAGCAGCAACATAGGGTTGATTCATCTCAACTTTTGTTTGAAAGGTTTATGATCCTCCTTGATGGGAATTACATGCTAAATTATTCCAGTGTCATAGACCTTCAAGTCTTCATAAATCCATGCAAAAACATCAGGGAAGTCTTTCATGAGGCCGATATACCTTTGTTTGATTTTAGGACTGAGTGTTTTTTATAGTCTGATGATATTAGGTTTCTCTTGAGTACCGATGTTGCAATCCTCTATATATTCATCGTTCACAGTGATTATGGGATTTCTTGCTACATCATTTTCATCAAACAACTTTTCTAATGGGACCAAGCCTTTGGGGATAATATTGTTTTTTAGCTGCACTATATCCCGCCCAACTATTTGATTCTAAAAGGGGTCATTATTGCGAAACACTCATCATCAATATTCATGTTAGCAAACTCATCGCTCATTTGGAGGAACCTCTCAACTTGTTTATCATCTTTGAACACTTTCTAGTATTTAATGTTATTAGGTACTGCGGGCCTATGTTTAACTTCAATTTCATACTTCTTATTTGGAAAAAATGGAATTTTGAACACTGAAGCTGAAGTAGCCAAAGCATATGCAATTCGATTTTTCCCCCTAGGAATCACTAACAAATTGTACTATGAAAACTCTTCAAGGAGATCTAACACTAAATTTCTATATGCTCTTAGTCTAGGATGTTTGGACTGATATATACCCTTTACCTGATTTATGATGAGCTCATAATATCCATGCACAACTATCCTTTTAGCACCCAATTCTTTTAAAGTTCTCAAACCCAAAATCAACGCCTCATATTCGACCATATTATTGGTGCAATCAAAAGCGAGCTTGTAAGAACAGAGTTTTGTGCCCACTTTAGGAGGGTTAATCCACACACTAGCTTCGACTCCTTCCTTACTGACAGCTCCATCAAAGCTCATATTCCACATTTCATTTTCCATGCGGTTTCTCTGATCTGCAATTTCCTCTGTTCGACACTTGTCCTTGTCTTCGATAGTCATGACAGTTGTTGGCTCCCCCTCTTCGAAACTCAAGTTGTTATAAAAAATAGAGGAGCCGACTTCGGTATCGATATAGTAGATAGGATGATTGTTCGGTTGGGTTTTTCTACTCACCATGTATTTGAGAAACACTTCTCTATACAATCTTCTTTCTTGGTTGAAAACATATATAGTAGCATGTTATAACCCTAAATTGCACCATACATGCATAGCTGGCATCATGCCATCTCACTTGCTATTTTTGCCAAGCCATCACTGATCAACTCTTCTTAAAAACCATATTTTTAAATATGTGCGCACCGTGCACCATTACTGCCCGCGTACACACGCTTGCTGCACCGCTACAACTTGTGTACGTTCACTAGCTGCGCCATTATAGCCCCCCGTATACCCACAAATGTTGCAAAAATTAAAAAGTTGCAAGGAATTTGTTGAGATTACAGGCTATTGGGTAGTTTTCCAACTATACGACCGCCTATAGCCCGCCACCCAACCGAATAACCATCCTTTTGTCATATAAAAGGAGTTGTTGGGGTCTCATTCCAAAGCTAATCATAAGAATAGTGAAACTCTGCCCATTTCACTTTCCCCCCTTGCCCCAAGAATTTGTAGCCACATTGTGAGTTTTGAGCCATAATTCCTTATTCTTGCCTTTTTCCTCCATTGCAAGCCTGTTGTGAGGGAAATCTCCTTACGGAATAGAAAATAGGGTTATGCTTTGCATGCAGATATGACCAAGAGAAAATCTACTTTCTACCTTTGTCCCCAGACTTAAATCCTATTTCTTTTCAGTAAAACATGGCTAGATCAACCTACCTCGTTCTGGGCGTTTGATGTCGATCCCTTGTCACACTTGACCACTTGTTCGCAGTTCTCCTTTCCAACGCTGACCTGCATACAAGACAAGAAACAACTACACATGCATCTTACCTATAGACTAAAATGTTAGAGATTCAAACATGTACTTAACAAATTATGAATAAATCATGAATTGGGACGGGAAAAGCATTTTCTTTATTACTTTGAATGAGTCAACTTACAAAAAGTCGAGACCGATCACCGCTCCGCGAACCTGATCCTGGGCTCCTCTTCAACTGTCCTCCAACGTCTTTGCTTGGTATCTCTTCTAGAACAAGGAAGGCTAAAGGGTTGGGACAATGGGAATATGCAAATGGGCAGAGTTTCTTTGCTGTATTTTTCCTCTTCCAAATGGAACCTCTAGCCCTTCTTTTATAGGCTAGAAGAAGCTAGGTATTTGGACGAACCCTTGGCCATGCATGGCTGGGAGATTCAGTTAACTCACCCAGAGCTGTGTGTTCCGTCGACAACTTTCCTTTTTTCGTGCTTTTGTCAGTCCACGCAAGCTGTTTTAGGTCAGCGAGTGTGTACACGTGTGCAGTAATGGAGTAGGGCGGGTGGGCCCTTATAAAAGAGGTTTTTTAAAGATTTTCTCAGCAGTGCTTTGGCAAAGAAGGGATTTGAGATGGCCTGATGCTAGGTAAGAAGTATGGTGCAATTTAGGGTTATAACAGATGCCCCCTAATGTGTGAGGTCAGAAGAGCATTTGATGGCCGAAATACATTACCAATCTTTACTGATGTGCCGAACAATTGAGCCCAAGGATCAGGAACCGGGAGGCGTCGTCTGCAAAATAACAAATGTCTCACCGAGGCGAGCATACCCATGCTCAGGATAAAATAGAATCATGGCTACCAATCAAATACACTGTAGATCCATGTCATATAACTATATAAAGAGTAGCTGCGAACAATACACAATGGAGCTACATCTCGAAATCAAAAAGATATACATATAGAGTATCCATCTTCTAGAAGTAGATACGACCTGATGGCTGGAGATGAGGTCTTCAGAGCTCGAGCAACTACTTAAAAATATTCAAAACTCGGGTAGAAGTGTAATATGAATGTACGATTGCACTACCTAGAGGTCTTCGACAGCTCCTCTATCATGGACTTGATGATTAGACTGAAGGCTTCATTGATTTTGAACAAGGATTTGATTGGACATTCAGGATGGCCGGGTATGAGGGCAAGAGACAAATTGCAGAGGGGCTGACTCAGGCTTGGTGACAAAATTCCCTTGGACAATAGCACGACAAATGATGAGACTCAGGCAACATGGCATTAATTATAAGTCTACGAAGCAAGAGGCAACACAAACTCTCCATATGTTTGGAAGGATAACCAAACGGTGGAGGACACAACTCTATATAGCGAGAACAACTTCCTAAGGTCGTACTACATCCCATAGTTTGATGAACAAACGGACAAATGCGCTTTATCCAAGGGCGACTCATTATGCTGCCAATAAAGAAAATACTTTTCCCTTCCTCTTTTTGGGGTATATCTGATTTTTTTGTCTTTTTCAATAATTATGGGAAAAATAATAAAGGGATATTACGTTACAATGGAGGAACGAGTGTTGCAAACATACAAGTTCAAGGCATAAGGACAAGAATGATGTTCTAGTATAATGATACTCAGGAAAAATCCTTGGGGGGCCAAGGGTGTTAAGACGCAGAAGCAAACTGTTACAAGGCTGGCGTATAAGGTATGCAAACGCGGTTAACAAAACACACAATGGTAACGTCCTTCGATGTAATTTTAACGAGCCCAGAGAAGGTAAGCTCGGTGGTTTTTCATATTTAGAGAGTCTGAAAAACATAAAAGGATATTCCATTGGGGTACCTTTTTCGAAGATAGTCTAGTTGGTTCGAAAAAGGGGTAAACTAGCATCGACAAGACGTCGATTCAAAATCATTTTAACGAGTGTGATAAAGACAAGATCACTCAACAATTTTTTCATTTTTAAGGAGTCTGAAAAAAGCTTAACTATGGACTCCGTCAGGAATGTTCTAATGGACCATTTTAACGAGTGTGAAAGAATAAGGTCACTCGACGATCTTTTCAATTTCAGGGAGTCTGAAAAGAGCTTAACTATGGACTCCATGGGGGTTCCTTCTTCGTAAGTTTAGTCCCTCAGGCCCGAAAAAGTGATAAAATTATACCTGAGAGTACTCTTCTATAGAGTTGAAGTTCCATAGAGTATACCTTTGTTCGTACAGTTGACCGCACGGACCGAAAAAGGGGTAAACTACCGCTGGACATACGTGACTTCAAATTTCAGTTTAACGAGTGTGAAAGGCCACAAGATTGCTAGACAATCTTTTCATATTTAGAGGGTCTGAAAAGGGCTTAAAAGAAGACCCGTTATGTTTTGGGAGTTTTGAGGGTGAGGTCAAGAGCGAAGAAGAATCATGAAAATGAGGCTCAAACTCATATTCAGGAAAGACTATAAGGACTCCCGAGCCTACAGTGTTTTTAGAGACAACATGAATACCATAATGCAACTATGATCTACCTAGGGCATCCATGTTCCGGTAAGCTCTACCACCAAGTTGCGACACTTCTAAATAAGATATGATGGTTCTGTGTCACAACCTGATGGGATTGATCCTATGGCAAAGGAAAAAGACAATGAGATACAAAAATCAGGGTAAAAACGTAACCTATATGTTCTAGTTGATCGTCGAATTTTTTTTCCACGGATCGTCAAAAAATACTCAAAACTCAAAAAAAAACTGTCCCAATACCCGATCAAATCCCTTCTATGCAACTCCTGAATCACTCTAAATGTTTTTTGGTATAAAGAAAATGATAAGGGAGGCCAAAAAAGTGACAAAAGAGGCCAAAAACTCTATAAATAGAGGCTGACAACTCATTATCACCATTGCTGATTTGGAAATTGACTCTGGAGCCAAAAGACCCCCTTTGAGTAAAGTGGTGATTCCGGGAGCTACAGTGGACGAAACGAACTTCTGTCTGGACCAAGTAAGTACAAACTCCCTTATCTTTCATTTTATGTCTTTAATTTTGCATTGGGTTTTATTTTTTAGGGGGGCGTCGACCTTAAAAAAGTCGGCCCTAGGTCCACGTGGGCTGTCTCAGGACAGGCCATGTGTACATTCGAGTAGAGTAAACTCTGCACGCGTGTACATGCGATTGTCACCATTACAGCACGCGTGGGCCCCCTTATTGAATGAAAAAGACTTCAAAAGCAAGGGTTAACTCTCCTGAACCTTTTTGTTTTGCAGGATGTATGTCCACTGGAGAGAAAGAGAGCATGAAGAGGTAAATGAGTTGGTTGGGGAAGACCCCAATGTTGTGGCTACTTTGATGCAGTGTGGGTTACTCAAGTTTTTTCTATGTCCTTTCATGTGACACAACCTAGGCTACTGAATGCCTTGGTTGACTACTGACATCCAGATGCAGAGGCATTCATGTTAGAGGGGCAGTCATTGGTGCCCACGGTCGAGGACATTTACTTTTTGACTGGCCTCTCTAGGAGAGGGGAACCAGTCAATTTTCGGACTTTTCGTGCGGGGCCGCATAACATAGCGAAATTGATAAGTCTATACTATGCAGCTGATGCAGACCGCGCGAGCACACAAGTGCTTATAAGCAAGATCACTAACCTATCACTACAGGTGATAGTATTGCTTATTGGGCGAATCACTGGTTTTGCGGCTCTGCATCAGGTGTCCCGCGATGAACCGTGCAGTCCAGTGCTTAAATGCACAAGTTTTTGATTGGAGTACCACTTTGCTTGAGTGTATGAAGAGGCAATTGACATATTTTCGTTTGCGGACACATAGGAACTTCGGGTTCGGGACTATTCTGTGTTCATTCTTTTTTGAGAGAGTTCTGAGTTTTAGTCCTCGAGTAGTAGTACGAGGACACCAGGCCTCTCTTCCTGCTGTGTATAGATGGGCAGTACTATTACCACGACAGGGTGGTGGAAGGACCAATGAGTCCTTCGATGATGACTTTTTTGCATGGCTGTCACGATAGATCCCGGTTATAGAGGACCACCCCTATGCCGAGATTGATTTTTCGAGACCCGGAGATACCAGTACCTCCTGGTGAGGAGCGAGGGGAGATGGGTAAGTCTCCACCTTTGTAGTTTTTTGTTGTATATGTAATTTTTATGTTGTTTTGTTATATATATCATTTTTTTTGTTATGCCAGAGTTTTTTACGGATATGGGTTCATTGTGTGCAGATGTGTGACCAGTGCGACCCGCTGACTATGTGAGGAACATGTGTCGTCCTCGGCACGGGCTGCACCTGCCGCCGTAGGGGACCAACAGTAGCAGGAGATCTTCCATTCGGGGAGGCTGAGAGGGTATTGAGATAGGTTGAGCGTAAGTTTATTGCGCTCACTCGCACGGTCCCGATGGCAGAGATTGAGGACCTGCCACTATCTATGCAGCCTCATGTAGTGGGGGCACCATGGACGTGGGTTCGGTTGTTTCAGCGTTTAGCCAATGCTGTGGACTAGTATAACAGGGCCCACAGGCCTTGAATTTAGCTAGACATTTTTACGTGCCACAAGCACTACTTGTATATATTTTTTGAGGGCACAAGCCCTGTGACTCGTTATCGATTATATTTTTGAGGCGCTTGCGTCCATTTATGCACTCTGGTTACTTTATGATATTATATATGGTTTTTTGGTCTTTTGTGTCGTATGGATCATGTGTACAAACAACGTATTTACATGCTTATGTTAATGTTCTTTCATATGTGTGCAAGATGCCAATCTAAAATTTGATTAGCTAGAGTATCTATAACTTGGTTTAATCTCATAGGAACATGAAAATATGTAATATAATCAAAGTTTCATTCTAAGAGACGTACCCTAAGGAATCATCAGTGTAAAGTTGGATCATGAACCTGGTACACTCTGTTTAATTGAGACACAACCAGTTGAGCGTCGAGATAGACCCGAAGATGAGAGATACCCAATGACAAAGCAGCATGAAGCAACTCAATAACTGCACTATACTCGGCGACATTATTTGTGGTGTCACCTAAGCATATACCTCCGGAAGATAATAACTGGCCTTGAGGTGTAAAGATTACCCAAGCTGTGGAGGCAAGTCTCCGAGTGTGCCGACTAGCACCATCTCCATACCCAATGAACACCTCGGAATCACTTGACATCTGCCACAGTGACAAAAGATAATATCAACGGCACGTCCATAACACTAAAAGAAACTAAAAAGTAATAGTACAAAGACTATACATATGTTACAAAAAGTTACCCACAGTGACCTGCCTATGAGTAATACTTCTTGAGGTAGAGCCCATCTCTAGGCTCCACCAAAGCATTCCCTTCAAAATCAACCAGACGATAAGTGCCCTTTTTTAATACCTCTTTTATGATGAAAGGCCTGAACCACATGGGTTTGAATTTGCTTGCCCCCAGGGGGTCCTTATCTTGGTCATAGACCAGGACAAGGTCGCCTTCAGAGAAAATCTGAGGATGAACGAACCTATCATATTGACACTTGACCTTATGTTTGTGAGCCTCGTTGGCCAGGGCCGCATCACGACGCTGCTCAAGGTATACTAACCGTTCTTCGAGTGGAGAAGTGTCTGGCAATAATTGTACTGCCAATTTTAGAGACGAGATCTGACATTTGATGGGCAAGACTGCCTCTAGCCCGTAAACGAGTTGAAAAGGTGAGAAACCGATTGTAGTCTTAATAGATGTTCGGTAAGCCCATAATGTCGAGTATAACAGCAAATGCCAATTTGACTTTGCTGAGTTGATAGTTCGCTGTAGAATAGTCTTAAGGGTTTTGTTTACAGCTTCCACCTGCTCATTGGCTTAGGGGTAGTAGGGTGATGAGTGTTCTTGCTGTAACCAAAGCTTTGATGTTAATTCAGTCATCATCTGATTCTGAAAGTGACTACCATGGTCAGTGACAATCTCCCTTGGGACACCGAACCTTGCTATGATCTGGTTGAATAAAAAGAGAGCTGCAGTCTCACCATCATCTTTAAATGTTGGCATAGCTTCGACCCACTTTGTGATACAGTCTACAGCTACGATGATATAGCGGTGCCCCCTTGCTGAAGGGGGGTTGCAAGTAGTGTAATCAATCCCCCACTTGGTGAAGGGACCAATTGTGATGACAGGAAACATGGGAGCGGGATGTGCCCTCATCTTCTGAGAGAATATTTGACACAGATGACACTTCTTGACCGATTCGATACAATCTTTGATAAGTGTCGGCCAGAAGTAACCTGCTCGTAGAATATTTTGGGCTGTTACCAACCTAGACAAATGACCGCCACAAGCTCCGGTATGGCAATCGTTAAGCATGATAACTACTTTTTCATGAGTGAGACATTGGCGTAGGATGAAGTCTACACCTCTCCGATACAATGTATCATCGATTATGAGATAATTCTTAGCTTGATGGCATATGCGTCGACGCTCATCACGAGAAGTAGTGGTGGGGCACTTCAAATTCTAGAGATAGATAAGTATATCTCCATACGAGAGATTCGAAGATGTGATCAAAAACATATCTCCCCGGATAGGCGATTCTTCAGGCACAACGTCACCTGACTCAACCGGAAGTTCCGAAATAAGTTCTGCAAAGACCAGTGACTTTTTGAACTTTGCTGAAATGAAGTCTAAGTCAAACTCCTGGAGGATGACTATCCATCTACTGATTTTTCCGCCTATTACCCGTCGTGTCAACATGTACTGAAATGAATTCACGACAACAATGACAGTGGTCTTGCAAAACAGAACGTAATGACAGAACCATTGAACAACATGAACTGCTGCCAACGCAAGTTTTTTGATATGAGAATAATTGAGTTCTGGTCCTACAAGGCCTCGACTTAGGTAATAGATCATGTATTCTGAGAACAAGTCATCTTCTTGAACTAAAACCATGCCAATGGTTGACTCTACGGCAG